>CAKAOJ020000006.1:1937500-2225000 GCA_916701645.2 Sebastolobus alascanus
ATGAGAGTTGCTCAGTGGCGCATGAAGCCAAAATGGCTCGACTTCCGAGTGGAAAAGTACCCGGATCTTCCGGCGATCTTATTATCTTATCATCCTTTGGGCCCATGGAGCAGGCGCAGTAGCGTCCGCTCGGTCACATCAAGCCCCCAGGAAGTGCGCCGGTCGCTGATCCCAACTTCCGTAGTGGCCAAATGGCGGTACTACAACTTCCATATCCGTCATGTGATGCATTGAGCCCAAAAATACTTTTTCCCATAGACTTACATTGGGAAAGAGACGTCTGTAACTCAGCGGATCATTTTTTTTGAGGTGAATCAACTCCCCAGTACGAACACTCTAATAGTCCTTATTGAAAAAAATTAAGTTTTTAAAGTTGTAAAACGCACTAATAGCCGAATCAAGAGTTATTTCCCTTCCTCCGTTCATGTGAACGAGACCCAGGCCGAGGCTGGAGCGCAAGCCGTGACGATGGCGTGACGTTGGGACCCCGTGACCGAGTCATGTGACCGAGCAGACGCTACTGCGCATGTTCCATGTGCCCAAGATCTGTGTACTTTTGCAGTCGGAAGTCGAGCCATTTAGGCTTCATGCGCCACTGAGCGACTTTCATAGGAATGAACGGGGCCCCGCCTCCAACGCTGTATCCAGTTCTCTTTATACATCCATGGGGTCACAGCCGTCACGCTGTCGTCACGGCTTGATGAAGTCAGGTAACGTGGTGTGGTCGTAGCTCGCCAGGAAAATAGTGGATGCAGCTCCGGAAATGGCTGGCTAGTTAGCTAGATAGCTTGTCCTTCTCCAGAGTGGTGGGGAGGGAGGCAGAGGGACCGTTACACCCAGTGCTGCCACCAGCCAGCTGTTTGGCTCATTTTCTGTTACCAGTGTACCATTAAAGCATGGCGGAATTAGCAAGCTAGCAAACTAGCCAGCTGTCCGCTAGTTACCTAGCTAGCTAGCTAGCTAATTCCACCATGCTTTAATGCTACACTGGTTACAGAAAACGAGCCGAACAAAGTTGTCACTCATCTGGCGATAGCAATGTGCTTTCCTACGTTGTGACAAGAGTGTGTGGATGAAGCATTAAGTTGTTAAATTTTTCTCCTTTACTCTGGCTCTCTATACTTTACGTTACAACTACACTGTTCATTTTAATCGTTAGCCTTCTGCAAAACCTCACTTCAGTGAGTCAGCAACTTACCATAAGTCAGTTTAGTTTATACGGAAGTTAGTCTGCTACAACGGTGGCAACGGTACACATTCTGTATTTTTAACCCAAACCATGACATTTTGTGACTAATTCTAACCAAACCTTAACCATTGCATTGTCACATCATAAAATAGATTTATATTCAATGCGATCTCATGGGAAGGCGTATAAATAGCACGTCACTTTTAAGGACACTTTTAAGGTTCTCATTCCAAACTCGTTACATACTGACGCACATCGCAGTTTTAAACACATGGTTAACGTTGGGAATTCAAACAAAACTACCTGGTTAGGTTTATGAAAAGATCATGGTTTGGGATAAGATAAGTAGGCCTATGTTTGTTTCGTAAATTAAGATACATAAGTTAAGAAGTCAACGGTTGACTTTTGGTTTCACACGGGACATGAGCAGCCATCTCCTGGGTGAAAGTTTGTTTCACCAACCCATCCACTCTGCCCACCTCTCTATGCTGCATGAAATGACACGTGAAAAGCAAATAATGCATAGTGATAACATGCGAAATGACTAAAGAAATTGCTATTCATACGCCATTTGGTGAGAGAACAGGCTGTTATATTTCAAGAGTGATTTGTGACAAGTTTTGGAAGGCACAGACAAACTATGTTGTCCTGTCAATAGTGGCGTCAGATCGGAAAAACTTCTACGTGTTGTTCTAGAGAGCGTGTATGAATCACGTGTTTCGTTAGAGAGCTAGAGAGCTGATGCGTCAACTAAGACCTGAGTCTGATTCAAGATTTAACCTCCGAATATCAAGCTGCTGTGGAACGCTGGACTCACTGTGTTGGTGGCATGCAGTGAATGGGAGCAACGGGCATGAATTGCATTGTAAAGATGGATGTTTAGTTAAGTTGCTGAAAACATATGCTCTATGTTTCATGTAGAATTTAGTAGACTATATAATATTGCGAGACAATTGGTGAGTCTTTACTCGGCTGATTTATAATTTGGACGTGATGACTGATCAGACCAAAATGGATTGAGCCTTAGTGAAGAAAAGTTAAATCTATAAAATATTGCTAATATCTTCTATCAGATATTAGGATATTTTCACCAAATTAATTTCTGCTTGTCTATGGCATGTAACAAGCCAACTTTCTGTTAACCTTGCCACACTTATTTTGTGTTTCAGTGCAGCTAATCACACGGTACAGCTGTTGTAATTCACACATTTTTCTGTGTAAAACAACCATATGACTAAAGATGTGATTAGAGCATTGGTCTCAAAATGCTAATAGCAAGTCAATCAGCCCTGGGTGGTTAGATACAACACAATCTCAGGTGGTTTCACTCTTGGGTACACATCCTGAGCTCTGTGCAACAAAACCATTTTGATTAGGGAAGCATGGTGGTTTCAGTTAAATGTTAAATAAAGTAAAGTAGTGCTTCAAGTCACTGTTTACTTTTTCAATATTAAACCAAGACCACCATCTTTCTTTCTAGTAGATATTGATTGAAAAAGGATACTGTAGAAAACAGATATACACAACAATGTCAGTGGACATTTTAATGATTCCGTATAAACATTTTGCAACTTGCCAGATACGTCAATTACCAATGTTTCTTCATTATGTTGATAAAAAATTTAATCTGGGCAGCAATGCTGTTGTTTTTCTTGTGAGGACAGTTTCTTTCCAAGCCCTATGAATATGAGAGCAGGCAGACTGACTCTTGTAGACAAGTAAAAGATTACAATTTACAAACATCACAATCTCTTTTAAACATGACAAAAAGTAATATATGATATAAGTACACGTTCTGTTCCTGAAAGACAGCAAAGAGGAGAAGCAAAAGTGTGCCAAGGATTTCATATATATATAATGTAAAGACTATTTCTAGGGCTGACTGTGTTGTCATGAAACATCAAGGTGAAACATGTGATTAGTATGAACATGAACAGGCGGCAGGTGTTATTATTCTGTCAGCTATATGGAGAAGAAATGGAAAGCTTTTTATTTAAACTGAAGGTGAGTTAAATGTAGAAAAGGAGTTTCTAATGTGAAGTTAAAAACATCAGAACAGGGTGGTGCCAGCAGAGAATGTTAACAAGAAGTCCTTTAATCAATTAATTAAAAAACTTGATTTTTAATAGTGTGATTATTGAACTTCCTAAAGTTGGCAGATGCTATTAGCACCCAGGTGTCCGTAGCCAACAACACTATTTACACCTGACCCGGGCAGATTATATACTGTATGCGTTCAGGGCCAGCCCTAGACTTTTGGGGGCCCTAAGCAGGATTTGGTCTCTCATTGTAATGTGTTGCCACTTTACTTTGGCACTGAACCAAGTTGTGTATTGTAAATATTAGTTTATGCACACATAATGTACAAATAAGCATGTAAAGACAAAGTGAGACCTATTAGCAACATTATCTTTAAAGGCCCAGTGTGTAGGATCTGGCAGTATCTAGCGGTGAGGTGAGAAGATTGCAACTGGGAATTAAAAACAAAAATCTGGTCCTCTATCAAAGTTCCATGGTGGAGAGGAGGTCGTGTTGCTCTGGCTCTATCTATTTGGCGTGGAGAGGCGGTCGTGTTGCTCTGGCTCTGGCTCTGTCTATTTGGCGTGGAGAGGCGGTCGTGTTGCTCTGGCTCTGGCTCTATCTATTCGGCGTGGAGAGGTGGTCTTGTTGCTCTGGCTCTATCTATCTGGTGTGGAGAGGAGGTCATGTTGCTCTGGCTCTATCTATCTGGCGTGGAGAGGAGGTCGTGTTGCTCTGGCTCTATCTATTTGGCGTGGAGAGGCGGTCGTGTTGCTCTGGCTCTGGCTCTGTCTATTTGGCGTGGAGAGGCGGTCGTGTTGCTCTGGCTCTGGCTCTATCTATTCGGCGTGGAGAGGTGGTCTTGTTGCTCTGGCTCTATCTATTTGGCATGGACAGGTGGTCGTGTTGCTCTGGCTCTATCTATTTGGCGGGGAGAGGAGGTCGTGTTGCTCTGGCTCTATCTATCTGGTGTGGAGAGGAGGTCATGTTGCTCTGGCTCTATCTATCTGGCGTGGAGAGGAGGTCGTGTTGCTCTGGCTCTACCTATCTGGTGTGGAGAGGAGGTCATGTTGCTCAGGGCTCTATCTATCTGGTATAGAGAGGAGGTCGTGTTGCTCTGGCTCTATCTATCTGGCGTGGAGAGGAGGTCATGTTGCTCAGGGCTCTATCTATCTGGCGTAGAGAGGAGGTTGTGTTGCTCTGGCTCTATCTATCTGGTATAGAGAGGAGGTTGTGTTGCTCTGGCTCTATCTGGTTGGCGTGGAGAGGAGGTCGTGTTGCTCTGGCTTTATCTTTTTGGCGATGCCAGGAAGGTGCTTGACATCCTCCTGGATCCACCTTCTCACATATGTTCACATTATATGTATTATTTTTTGTCATATGGATTGTCTATGTTGTATTTTCATTATGTTATTACTCTGTACACACAACATCTATTGCACGTCTGTCCATCCTGGAAGGGGGATCCCTCCTCTGTTGCTCTTCATGAGGTTTCTAACATTTTTCTCCCTGTTAAAAGTTTTTTTTTGTTTAAGTTTTTCCTTATCTGATGAGAGGGTCGTACTGTAAAGGACAGAGTGTGTCATATCCTGTACAGATTGTAAAGCCCCCTGAGGCAAATTTGTGATTTGTGATTTTTGGCTATACAAATAAAATTGACTTGACTTGACTTGACAACTAACTGAAGCCTCTCCTGTGTGCCAAGCATGTTGGAGAACTATGGTGGCTGATATGAAAACGTGAATGGCCCCATCTAGAGACATTGGAGCAGAGCCAGTGCGTAGAGTGTGTGTCTATGTGGTAAGTGAGTGGTGAAGCAAGAGAGAGAGAGAGAGAGAGCGGTCGCGATGAGAGTGAGTAACGTTATCGACTCCGGCCCAAGCAGGAAAAGTTAGCAGAGTTTGGTTTGTCCGTTCCAGGCTGCTGTCTAAACAGCCGCTCCCTATGTAGATATAAACAACTCATTCATAAAAGTGTAAATTGTAGTGAAACTGACTAAGCACTTTTAAACCAACAATATCACCAACTGTTTAATTATAATATAATTAAACAGTTGGTGATATTGTTTCACTACAAAAATTATGATTTTCATATACAGTTATTTATGAAAATCATAATTTTTGTCTTAAATCCATTGTGATGTCTGGTGTGTTGCGATTTGTGGGGCTAGGGTTAGGGTGCTGGGGGGTTGAACCCTATTTCACCTAGGGCACCAAAAGGGCTAGAGTTAGAGATAGTTTGCTGACATCAAACTTGGAGAGGACAAAACAAAGTTTACCTGATTGCTGCTCCCGCAATTCACTCTTATGGTGTTTTTTTCTCTTTCTGTGAACAGGATAGTTCCGCTACGTCCTCTCATTTAAGTTGCTGACACTGACACGAAGCGGAGCTGGGGCTCTTGTGTAACTTGTGGGCCGTCCGGCTCTTTTATAAGCTCTCTTGTGAGACATCTCAAGCACTCTTGGGGGCCCTCTGGTAGCCACGGGGGCCCCGAGCAGCCGCTTAGTTCACTTATGCGTCGGGCCGGCTCTGTTTGAGGAGGAGAAGAAGGGGTCATTACAGGTTGGCGGTGGGTCGGGTGCACTTTGGCCCTACTCCTGGGAGATGGTCCATCTCGGGGTGCGGCTCAGGCACAACTCGGTGCACTAAAAGTGCCAATGGAAAAGCCCCATTGGCTAGTTTGAAGCATACTGAGACCCGATACATGAAAAGGCCCCAGACTGAAAGTACACAATAGTATTTGTCCGCATACTTTTCACCATAAAGTAAATAGGTAAGGGATAATGTACAGTGAGCCGGTCATTATCGCGGAATAAACCCCTGACAGGGCGATGCGGAGGGGTCTATGAAGCCCTGAAGGGGTTTATTTCACGACAATGACCCGCTAGCTGTACATTATCCCGCTTATTTCACAGCTACTTACTTACACAAAAACGGTCCACCAGAGTCCAACATCAGAACGGTCTGTTATACATAGCAACGGTCTGTTATAAAGAAGTAACACAGCCAACAGAACGCCGTGATTGACCAATAAGAATCGAGTATTCAACAAAGCCGTTTAATAATATGTTTTAATATTGTTATTTGTGCTTGAATTTCGTCAGTATTGTCTCATCCTGAATATTTGCTAATTCCAATAAAGCACAGTGAACTGTACTGAAGCTGAGCGACGGATGAAGTGTGGGAGAGTGATCACAGGAGTCACACACACCTCCCTCTCTCTCTCACACACACACACACACTCATGAACAAACTCTCAGCTCTCACCACTGTAGTTCAAACCCTTCATCCCCCTCCCCTCCACTCTCTCTCTCCCCATCCCTCTGGCGGTCTCTCGTCCCTCCCACTCTCCCTCCCTCCCTCCCTCTCTCCTCCCTCCTCCTCCTCCTCAGAGGAGCAGCTCTGTCTCTCTCTGCACTTGTCTCCTCAGTCAAGGAGAAACTAATTGGAGGAAAGAATAGAAGAAAGGAGCTGTTGGAAAACTAAACGAACCAAAACTTTACTTCTCTACAGCATGCCACAGAAAGGTAGGCTCGCTCTCTCTACTCTCTCTCTCTCCCTCTCCCTCTCTCCTCTCTCTCCTCTCTCTCTCTCTCCCTCTCTCTCTCCCTCTCATCTTTCTCTCTCTCTCTCTTCTCTCTCCATCATTCTGAGCATGGAGTTAAAAAGTTTATTTAGCAGACAAGGACAAGATGAAGATGGATGAATTTGGAGCCTGGCTGAGAAAGAAAGCAGAGACAAACATGTTTGTGGGCTAATGTTTAGGAAGAAAGAAAAACTAAAGAAAGAGGGGGAAAAGAAAAAGAAAGAAATTAAATTATTACAACATCTGAACAATTCAGCAGCTCTAACAATAGAGGATCAACAGGAAAAAAAGGAGCAAATGGCTGTTTTAAGGGACAGAGTGACAAAAAAGGAATAAGGAGGGAAGAGAGATGGTTTTCCGATCACTCCCTCTGCCTCTTTGGTGGCAGAGATGTTTTGTGAAGCAACCGTTCAAATAGACAAACAGAGAGAAAGTAGAAAAAAAGTTTGAATTTATTTGAAATGTAAGTGATTACTCATGTCTAAGAGCTATACTATTAAATCTGGAATTTCTGGAAAATCTGGAAAGTTGCTGCTTGAATTAAAAAAAAATATAATAATTAAATCTAAATAAATTACTCAACATTCCATAATATTAGCAGTCAAACATGAAGATAACGATTGTTGTGTTAATTTGAGAATTCTTAATAGGGCCCATAGTAATTGTGCTGAACCGGCCTCAGAATTGTTTTTGTATTTGCAGCTGATGCCCTGTTGAAGGCCGGACTGCAGGGCTCGGTTCGGGGTTATCCCCCCCCCATCCCCGCCCCTCCAATCCCTGGGAGACTAACAGAAACAACTCAGGCCAAACAAAACTAAACTAAACAACAAACAAACAACCTCCGCTTTGACGCTCGTGATGCTGAGAGCGCGTGGTGATGCCGCGCGCTCAGTCAACATCATGAACTCATGTTGACGGCAGGGCACGAGCAGAAAAAGATGGTTGATATTCCCTCCTAACTCCTTGTTAGAAAGCGGAGGAAGCCCCACGTGCAGTCTGAAAAAGAAAAAGTCCTGGTTTATGTAGAAAAACCTTCCGCGAGTATTTATCCCGTTTCATGGATCTTTGAGTCCAGAGATGATTTGTGCGCAATCTGTCAATAAAGTTGATGGATCATCGCGCGTTTGGAGATTTTATTGAACCCCATCGATGTCAGACTTTATGATAAGACTGTATATGTATTTCACCTTTCATTTATATTCATCTAACTAACCCTGCGCGCTCTCAGCGCTCATTTATTGTACCGAACATCTCATCTGCATGACTGAATTCACATCTTACATACCGTCATTGAGGCTTCTGTGCAGGCTGATCCACACAAATAATCATAGAAGTGAACGCTGTTATAAACTCTTTTATTTTTTTTTATTTTTTTCAAATATTCTAGCCCAGCCAGTATCTTTGTTTCTGAACTTTATAAAAAACATCCAATTAGGTCATCTTTAATTTTGATGTGAGGGGAAAATGTAGCTCTATATCTGACCCGAACATTAAAGGGGTCAAACTACAACTCGTTCATTTATCTGTAGCTTGTAAAGACTTCTTCATCTTTATTATTGACAGCTAAAAATGTGCATTTGTAGAATATGTATTTCTTTAATTGATAGGCTATTTAAACGGACGGTCTGTGGCTATATAGTCATTTACCCTCATCATTTTATTTAAACATATAAAAGGTTATCCAGTGAAGGCCTTCCTTTTTTTATTATTTTATATGAGTTGTAGGATGTATGGAGGCCTAGACTAAGAAAAAGTCAGTGCTTGAAAGGCCTGCACGATGAGAGCATCACAACTCTCAGAGAATGGAAAGAAAAGTCAGTAAACATTAAAATATTCGTCTTATGTGTTGAAATCAAATTAAAAAATCATAGCAAATGTGGTCATGATTATGGAGTGGAGTGGGGGGCTTCTCTTTTTTTAAAATCCCAAACCAGCATATACAAGACGATAAAGTGCGTCTTAATTGATGATCTAATTAAGTCAGCTGTTAATTAACGTCTTAATTAAATCGAATCCAATTAACTGCATGATTAATCAGGTCGGAAAGTGAAATCATCCAACATGTGAATCTGGAACATTTTTGTGCATGTGTCAGAGGGATGTGAGCGGGCTGCTCCCATATGTTCTGATGAAGACGAGAGATGTGCACAAGCGCCTCTGTATCTGCCGCGCGCACCTGAGCCACATTTTTTTTTTTTTTTTTTTTTGACGATATAGTGAGCAGAAGCTGTGGAGATGTGCAACCTCACCAACAAGCATTTTAATATATCTATCATACAGAAATCATAATTGTTGGCTTTCTTTTTAAATTTCAGTTTGTATTTGATTTTTTTTTTTTTAAAGTGTCATGAGAAGCTGCATTGGCTCTCAGTAACATTTATTCATCAGGGGCACTAAAATGATAAATAGGCCTATCGAAAAATAATTACAGTAGGCTATATGTGATCTCTTGTTCTGCTGCTTTGTATCATGTCACCATTAAACAGCGTAAAAATAACCTCATCTAAACACAGACTCTCAAGCCCTTAATCTGGAATAGGCTGCAAGAACAGATAAGCAGCATTTACAGCTTGACTTTGATCCACTCTGGGTCACATTCAGCTCATTCAGTTCATTTCACTTTCATGTAAAAAAGTTGTTTTGTAGCTTTTTTTGTACTGTTTTTACCCGCAGTCGAGTTGATTGAGTCTATATCGCCATTGTAACAAAAGTTGTCAGGAACCTGCTTTGGTGCAGCTCACAGCGCAAACACAGCATCATCTATAAACAGGCATATTAAAAAATACATAAAACACAATAAATAAACGCTATTAATATAAAAACGGCCGGCCTTCCTATTCAAATCAATGGGACTTTTTTATCCTGGCAAAGGTAATTATAACATTAATATTATTATTATTATTATAACTGTGTAGGCCTGGGCCTACTTTTAGGTTTAACGTTGAAAAGTCAAACTTCATCTGAACGGCTGATGGATAACTTGTGAAAAGAACATGTGTTTTTTATGAAGTTTTTGTTGAGTATTGACACAACTGGTGATTATTGCCATGTTTTCCAAATCCCCCTTAATGTTGAGGCTATACTCTGTATAAGGTGCTGCTACTGATCTCAGTGGGAGATATTCTGTAGGGCCTTACAGGCTACTTAGAACAGCAACAGTAGCTTTAACTCAAAACTCTCTGCGTCCCGTTATTGGTGTATATACCTACAATTATTACAATATTAAAATATTTTTTTTATTTTCATTTTTATTTTTATTTTTATTATTATTTTATATTATTATGAGCATGCAGTGGGACAACTTCAGTGCGCTGCAGTCGGGTAAATCCGCAGCAGTATCTCCTCGGTGTCCGGCAGCAGCAGCAGCAGCAGCTCTGTGTCTCTCTCGGCTCTTTTCTCCTCATATCAGCGCGCTGAATGCGGCTGAATGAAACTTTTATATTGTCATCAGTGTGTTCAACAGAACTCCTTTATGTCAGTTGTACTGGTCAAATTGGGCTCCCCGCCGCGGTTTTGTGTCGCGGGTTTTTTAACGAGCCGCAACTAACGAGGCAACGACACCAAAATCCCGTCAACACACAAAGCCTGGCGGGTATTTACCGAGCAGAGCTGCGGCTCCGCTCCTCCGGCTCTTTGTCTCCTTTCACTGGGAGGAAGGCGCTGAGTTATAGCGGGGACAAGGTGCCTATAGCCGGCCTGTGTGTGTGTGTGTGTGTGTGTGCCTGTTTGGAGCTGCTTCATGTTCATTATGCAGGTTGTTAATGACAAGAGCTTCAGAGAAGTAGCTGCTTTGAAGCCTTTATTGGTTAGCTTTTTTTAAGCCAACCTAAAAGGGCTTTGGTTTGGAGTATTGGGATGAGGTATAATGAATGTCATGTGCTTTCTATACACGCATTAATGACAACAGATAGTTAAACTGGTCATCTTGGTGTGCGTAATTATCCCCCTCCACATGCACCTTTTTTAGTAAAATGGAGAAACAGTTACATATTTATGGATATGTATGATTTATTAATAATTATCTACTGTCTTTCATGATTTCATGATTTTTTTGTGGCAATTTAGTCTTTATTGAGGGGTAACAGTATATAGTAAAGAGAGGGAGGAAACATGGGGACTTTGCTCACACAAATAGGACACCAACAGTTATCAGTAATTCTAAAATTATTTAGAAATTGCACACAATTTTGAAATTCTGCATTGTGACTAAATGTTGGGTAATTTAGTCACTCTGATTTCCTTCTTTTTTTAATCACCTTTCCTGTACAATCTGGCAAATGTTGGGCTAATCCAAATTGCTCTGAATTGTTCTGAATTAAATAAATAAATAAGACAATATTAAATAATAATATAAATACAGACAAAATAAATAAATTTGTATTTTCCCTTTTTTTTTTAAACAATTGCTTATTATCCTTATTTATTTGCTTCGATATGTTGTTATTTTCACTTAATTTCAGTATTTTTTTATTCAAAATGTTCTTGTTGCAAAGTTTGTTTTTATTTCACAGCACATTTGTGAAAAAATGATCATCCCACTTATCACAAACTAAAGTGTTGATCTCTATCAATCAAGAGAAACAGGGCAGAGCCAGTTCTGTGATTGGCTGTTGCTTAGGTCTTAATGAGCAGACAGGCATCAGTTGCAATAAACTCTTTCATTGTGAAAGGAAGCAGGATGAAATACCATTTCATAATAATTCACAATGTCATGGTTATAGGCTATTTTGTCTGTATTTATTCATGGATGTTTCATCGCATCCCCATAATTTTGGCCCTGGAATTCTTCGTCTTTACAGCAATAAGAACACTTGTCAAAACGGGTTACGGGTGAGATTCAGTCCCTCCGTGATGACTGTGAGAGATTCTGTCTGTAGCTGGATGAGAAGCATTTTTAAGATGTTCTATAGGACTCATTGTGGCTCCTGCAGATGTACGTCTTTTACACCTGCATGACTTCTCAGGAAAAAAACAGCCTCTATTTTCGATACTCTGAATGGTACTGAATTATATTTGGTGAAAACTTTAGATGTGTTCTGACTTTAGCCCCCAAAGATAATCTATGATCGATAAAGGCCTTTTCACTCCTAATTGCTGAAGTTTATATCCGTACTTGAAGCATGCACTCCCTGATTATAGTGCACAACAGCCGTCCCTCAAAGCAAATAATGTCTTTTGGCTCACTGGTTGATGATCACAGGTACATTTCAGTTCATCCTCAGTATTCAGGAGGCTTTACCAACATCAGATATATTCCTTTACAGCGTTGAAATTCCAGTGTGTATATTCAGCATGCATGCAGCTGTGCAGAAATGGTTCAGATACACACACAGAAATTGTGTCCAACCGACAGAAGCACAAGAAAAAAAATGTAGAGAGCATTTCTTGTGCAGAAGCGGGCAGTTTTGACTGATAAACAAAAGCTTGTCTTTTATTGACAGTCTGTAATGTCCTCAAGAGAAAACAATAAAAACGGCCAGATGTGTACAGTACAGTAAGAGACAGAAATGCAATCATCCAATCTTCAGTGTAGAAATCCCCTTTTAGCTTTATGACCAAGTATAAATACAAACAACTAATCCTTCACTGTGTTATAGGCATGAAGCTACCGTGGCCCGCTTTTCACTTTGTGGCTGCACACTGGACCTGAGTGTGAGAGCTGGACTCCCAGAGTGGGACTTAAGTCTGTGCTCATAACTTTATGGACATTAGCATACATTAGCATATGAACCAATAACAGGATGGCCTGGCATTCAGCCATTCGGTCCAGACAGTGTCTCGGGTTTAATTTCACCTCAACATGTTTTTGTATTTGATAAAAAAGTTTCCTCCAAATCGCTACAAACAAATAAAAAAAAAGAAAATAATTATATTTTTTGTGTTTCTCTTTGTCTCTGCTGAAGATCGATTAGACAAAACTAGACGTGTGGAGATTGAAGAGGATACTCTCCCTTCCTTTAGTCTGACACAGAGTGTGAGGAGAGATGTGTGTTGTGTACTGTCCATCCATGTTCTGTACATTATGACACAGTGACATATTATTTCTATCTCTGCACAGATTTCAGAAGTCAAACAAGCTGGGAGACTGGCGTGGCCTCCATGATGCAAAACAGTGAGTTACATCTCAAACGTATTTATTGTTATTATTATTTATACCTTTGATATCACTGTATCTATAGCTAGAAGTGAATAATTGTAATTGTGAGGACAAAATCAACATTAAACAATTCTGGTTTGTTACATCTTGGGTCTTAAAGCGGCTAAAATCTATTTTTTTTATAACACTGTATCAAAAGACAATGTGACAATCTGAAGGGGGTCACTAGTGATGAACCAGGGCGTTAATATTAGACGACTAAGCGGCGGTAACTGACGAGTTGGGAGTGAGAACAGGCTTTCTGCCGCAGCAGGCAGCTATTTTCAGTGAAAAAGTTTCGCTACACTACCTGCTCAGATCTATCAGATCTCAGCATTTGTTTTGGTGAATACAGTGTTATTAATACTGATAGAAATGATGGACAAAACAACAAAAATAAGGCCAAAGTTGTAATAAACTGGAATAACCTTTTATTGATTGGTATAAAACAGACCTATAATTTGAATTTGGATATTTTGAGACGTATAAAATGCAGATCTTCCATCAATAACTCAAAACTTTAAGACATGTATGTGAATGTATCTTAAAGTTACTGTGAGGAACTTTGAAGTGTTATGAAACAGTCTCAATGTAATACTGATGCCTCTATATGACCCACATAAGTAAACTAGACCATCAGAGAGAAGATTGGCTATTTCCATATAGTTATTCTTAATGCTCGTCATCGGTGCAACCGGGTTGGATTCCGGCGAAATCAGATGAAATCATGCAGGTTCACCATAAACGACCAGCACGCCGCAGACAGACCCACATCCGGCTTTGCTCCCGCCTTCGAGCTGCATTCGGAGCTTTGGCAGGAGGTGGAGAGCTCCGCGCCCGGCAGCAGCGGCTCCTCCTCCAGCTAGGAGCAGAGCTTCGCCTCGTTGCTCCACTGGAAGCGTACACCGACACCACGCTCCTGGAGGCCCAGGCCGTATTTCTGGAGGGAAGGGAGAACCAGAACCTGACCCTGGTTAGACCCTGCAGTAAAATGAGTTTTTCTGAGGTTTTCTAAAGGCACTCTGGTGCTCGGAAACACTGCTTTCAAAATCAACACAAAATCAAAGTTCCTCGTAGTAACTTTAAATTAAGACAGTCATCTAAAGTTACCGATAAGACCTTTGAATATCATTGATAATTATGACTAGTTAAGTCAAAATACTGGGCTGTATAAAACCTTTTGAGTGGAACTGACAATGAACTCCACCTGATTTCTTCTTTCTTACTGCGGGACAAGAGGTCCATGCTGTCTGCAGTGAAGGTGTGTGTATTACTTCTCTCTGTGTGTCTGTGCTTGTTTCTTTGTCCTGCATCTCTCATGTGACCGGTGTCAATCCCCACACTACACTGCTTCTACACCTCGTTTTAATGGACGATGCTGCTTGACACAACATTTTAGCCAGTAGCATTGGGTTAAATGTCCGAATGAGTGCTATTATCACATCCACCTCCACTTTAATCAATTCTAATTCCAAATAGTGAAAATGGAGCAGCTGGAGGTTGTTGAGGAGTGACTGAAGGTGAACACCAATATTCATTTGCTAAGATCATTAGTGAGCGAAGCACAGGTTACATTAGCAATTGATTGGAATGAAAGTGGGTTCAGTCGGTCTCCAGTGTGCTTCCATGAGTGCTGCATCTAACTCTCTTTTGATATGTGTGAGGCTGCGCATGTGTGTGTGTGTGTGGTTGCAGTTTGCATGTGTGAGCTTCTAGCTGACATGTCTGTGGTCTAGTTGGTGTAACAAGACTTGAATTATACACAACCCAGTCACCAAGAAAATATGATGGCATTATACGTTTCTGCAAACCACGGATATGTGGAATGTGGATGTTTTTGCATTTGGCCAGAGCAAATGACGTATCTTTACTTTACACTTGCTATAAATCCTTATTATGTTTGTTTTATAACGTTATGTAAGAAAGTCCGCTAAGGGGGCTTGTTATTTATTCATAGTACTTACGTTGCTACATTATTATTTTAACACATCTTTTAGTAGATGTGTTTAGTTTTGTTGCCTAAACCTAACCAGTCATTTCACAATGTTAATCACGTGGCATTGTGTGTTTCTGCAAGCGTGATACGAGGATGAAATGAAACGTTTTCATGAAACATGTTTTTTGAGCATATCCCGTGGTTTGCGGAAACGTACATTGCCAACATTTCTTTCTGGCGACTGGGTTGATTATATGTGTTGAGGGATTGCTGTAAAATAAATTAGAATTGAATTTCTGAACCATCACAGTAGCTTGAGACACGTACCATGTAACCACAATATCCTCGGTTCAAATACGGCGCCGTGGGGGACCTTTGTTTCATTGTATACAAACACATAAAGGCAAAAATGCCCCCAACAATCTAAAAAGCTAGATATGCAAACAGGTATGCCAGGGTATAGGCACTCGACTTAACTCAAAAACTGTCACTGGATAGTGCTTAATTTAACAAGGGCTTGCATGCTTGGGCAGGCTTCCTGCAGTGCACGCTGCCATAATCTGCTCCAGCCTTGGGCCACAAGGGCCGTGGAGTCCATCTCTGCGCCAAGTTGTTTTCAGGCTCACGGATGTGTTATACACCATAGAAAGAAACTCATGATGATATATCTATCATCTACACACTAGTATCATATTATATGCATAATGAAATTTGATTTCAAGGAATGACTAGGAATTACATAATAATATGATCAGGAATTACACAGAAGAGTATAATGTATAGAATAAAACGATGGAAGTTTAATGACCAACAAAACCATTAATTTCTAAGCTAGCAGACTTTCACTGTGGACAGAGTCTTATACAAAACATGACAATGCTAATGGAACCAGCTCAGTTATCACATGACCTAACAATGGAACTTCAGTCACATGATAGCGGCTGTTCCCACATGGGGAGAGATGGTAACCCCTGTCTCTGTTCAAAGATGGTCTCTGGTGTCAGATGTGAATCTCCTCCTCAATCTGAGGCTCAGGATTTTCTCCCCCAGGAAAATTTGAGCATCAATATTTCCTGCATTCTGGTGAATTTTTCATGCACCAATTTCTGCCTTTTCTGCATCAATTTAAATGTGTAATGTTATCTCTACTGAGTCAACACACACGTAGGCATGATTTAATCTTCCCTCCTCTGTTGTGTCTTTTGTTTGAGGACGTAACCTTGTGCATGGGACACTTATTCACCTCAATGATGAATTCATTAATTTATAAACCTCGGGATTTTAATAGCTCATTTGTGTTTCAGCAAGATTTTGGCTCATTTTCAAAACTTTCTGCACATTCAAAACACATCCCACACATCTGTGTTCTCTGAGATTTCGAGGTTGAAGTCCTCAGACAACACTTTTTTGTTGGAAGTGTTGTCTGAACAGCTACAGTATATCCTCCCATCTGCAATTTGAGAACATTTGTCTGAAAATATTCTCTACAGATCTGCAATACTCATTTTCTGCTAACAGTGCATGCATTCATTTGTTTTAATGCAATGTGCGATTCAGACAAGACATGTTATGACATGTATGATGTAAACTATAAGAAATATAGGTTGTAAAATGTGGTGTGACAACGCAAGTGCCCCAAATGACAAAGCCTGCTCGTTAGCCTAGTACAGTCATTATGATGGAGCAGAGGAGGAAGTCAGGTGATGTCATTATACAGTGACAGATGCTGTATTCAAAACCGCCAACTACTTACTGACAAACGCAGTATGCAGTATACAGTACATACTGCATACTGTGTTAGTAGTAGTAGTAGTAGTATACAGTATGAAACAGTTAAAGCGATGTATTTGCGGTATGCTACCAGGCTTTAGCCTTTAAACCAGCTCTTAAAGCACTGGACAAAAAAACGAACTGGTACCACTATTTCTATATTATCGAACAATACAACTTTGATTTTTCTGTTTATGTTCTGTTAGTTTACTTTATAAGATACTGCAGGTTTAAACTATTTATTCTAACAGCTAATAGTGAAGGATCATCAACGAGAGGAGACGGGAAATATAAAATATTGATCCACAACATTTACTCAAACTGATTTTTCAGTTACAGAGACAAAACAGTGGACTGATCTCCCTCCAGATATTAGAGTAATATGTTGTCTCAGCAGGTATTTCTCTGCCCCGTCAGAGGCAGATCTTTCCCTCGCCACTCTGCTGCTCTGTGGCCGGCTCTCCAGCGAGCTATGCCCGCGGGCGATTATGGTTCTTTTCAACTCCAAAAAAACAAATAATCACAGGTTCCTGTTAATTTATAATGGACATTTGTGTTGTGATATTTAAACGAACTATCCGTCAACAAGGAAATAAAAGCCCCTTGTGGCAAATGTTCGATTCGCCATCTAATATCATAAAACTGTCAATATTTTAAATCTACACAGTTGATTTCTCACCTCAAAAATGTTCAGAAGGGAATTTAGTGATGAAATAGCTACGAAAAATGTAAAAAAACAATCTGTTTTTGGCTGCTGTTGTTGTTGTAACGTAGCCTGTAGCGGTCCAGCGCTTTGCATTGTGGGATACAGTAGGTGAGGTAGACTGGTCCGATGCATACTGGAGATTTTTTCCAAATCAGTACGACATCCGGGTATTTTTGGCGTACTGTAGATTTTGCTTTTGTTCGCATACTACATACTACATTTTGTCCAAATCAGTACGTACTACTAGTATAGTATACGAGGTTGTACTACTAGTATAGTATGAGGTTGTACTACTAGTATAGTATGAGGTTGTACTACTAGTATAATATGCGGTTTCGAATGCAGCCTATAGACTGTGTAGCAAGGAGGTTGGGGTGGATGAATTGGTCAACAAAGCATGAGTATGACAGCAATGGTCCCCTAACCTTAACCAAGTGTTTATTATTGTAACCATAACGATGAAGCTCGGCTAACCCTCATGAATGTTTCCTAAACCTAACCAAACCTTAACCATATAGTGTCACATCATAAAACAGGTTTATTTCTCAACACTGATTTGTGGCAGTTTTTTTTTTTTGCGATCAGAAATCAGATCACATCAGATCATTCTGGAGTGCGATGGGCGAACAATGAATTAAATTAATTTGGAGAAAATAACAGTACGTAGTTAAAGTGAAAGTTAATTGAAGTCAGGTTCAGTGTGAATGAGCTGATTTAAAGTGAAAGCTGCTGAGCTGCTCCCGGGGGCCCGCCTGCTCTGTGTGTACATGTGTGAGTGTGTGTGAGAGTGTCACAGGAGGGACCACAGCCAAATTGACTCCATATGTCTGTCTATTAATTGTGTGTCAGCGGAGGAAAGCCCGGGTGTGTTCTTCTGGGAAATGACACAGTGATTAACATTTCTACAGCGAAGCGATCGACCCCTGAACACAAAGTGAACATGATGTGAGGCAGCGTGAGGGAGAGTTACAGGGTGAAATCATCCACCATCACAAAGTCAACAGCAGCTTCTACCAGGGCCATGACTCTTCTTAGAATTTAATTAACCAGAAGAGAAGTTCAAAGCCATGACAGTGTGAGGTGTATTAGAAGGTAAACCCTCTGTGATCCAGGTTATCCATCTGTTTTGGGTTTTTTTTCTGTTCTTCTCCAAGGAAGGAGGAGGGTGGGGTTGGTAGTCAGAGAGAATCTCCCTTTGCCTCCACCCTCTGTCCTCTATATGGATCTAAATGAATGAAATAGATAATCTTTAGCTCCATTTTACTGCTGTTAAACTACTGTTACTAACTTTGCCCAGTGTCTGTTTTTATGAAGGAACATCCTCTGTCTGTGTCCTCCGTCTTCTGTGTCTTTCCTCACCACTTTGACAACACATGTAGCATTTACATAAAAACTGTGCAAACTAGAAAAAGTGCACTCAGCAGAGTGCAGCTCTCCATCAGGTGTGTCTCCCTCTCCCCTCCAAAACAAAGAGTTGAATCTCACTCAGTTGTCCCTCCCGGCTCCCTTACAGTCGAAGATAACAAAAACAGGGATTTATTCATCTCATAGCGTGCCTAACTTCAGTGGATCATAACATAATGTAATTAATCTGAAGATGCTCCGGTTCAAAATTAGACCAAACCTTTAGTTATTTTTATAAAACGATCACTATATCCTTACAGTAGTGCATGAGACAGGTAATCTGAAAAAAATCATGTACCTCCGGTGTCCTCCAGTGTCCTCCGGTGCTCCTAACAGCATCTGCAGGATTTCACAGACCGGAGGAAAACAACCAATCAGAGCTGATCTGGAGTCTGCCGTCCAGCTGGTCAAAGTCTCCCGTCACGGGCTAGATTTTTTAAAGCCTGAAAACAGAGCCATGAGGAGGAGCAGAAGTCTAGTTTTCTATCAGAACACTTGAATTACAATATGCTGAATGGTTATTATGGAATTTTTGCCCAATGATGCCAAAACTTGTTGCCTACTGAAGCTTTAAGTAGTTGTTGATCACTACCGGCCGGTTAAGAGGAGTGAGGAGTCAGCAGTCAATGATGGTACAAAACTAACAATAAAATATGTTTTTTCAAAAAAAGTATGAATCACTGCAACCACGAAAGGTCCTTGAGCACACAGTCATAAATGAGCACAATACTACTCTCACACTACTACAACTAACATACTACTGATGGATCCAGTAGTATGCAAGATTAGCTGCAGACAGACAGACAGACAGACACACGTCTGAACGCATGATCTCCCCACAGGCTTGCGCCTGGCAGAGATAATAAATAACACATTAACACATTCAGCCTGTTACAAAATATTTTTTTGTGTCAACACAGGTGAGAATTGTGTCACCCATGTTTGTCAGTGTTGTTGCAAATAGCTGCTACAAAAATGATTCATGTGACTGTTTCCTGGCGCACCTGTGGTTTAGGGTTTAGTTTGGTTATGGAGGGAACAGTCATGGTCACGGTGACTGTTGGCAGAAAATGGGAAACAAACAGCTGTCTCCCATGTTCAAATCACTTGCTTCATACTACTTCCACCTTTGCTCTTAACCAACCATTATAATTCACATAGTCTTCAGAGTTTGTCGGTCAGACGAACATAAACACAGGTCATATTTAGATATTTGAACAAACACTTGATGCTGTCAATTTTCTTGTGCGTACCAGTCCGTTCTCATTCCCAGGGGCTGCTATGTCACGGCCATCTGCGTTCTATACCGCTGCACAAGGCACCGCTTAGCGCTGTTATGAAGCGCACCGTGCGTTCCATTAGCTACGATGTAAACCCATCCGCGGCAACGGTGAACGCTCGGAGAAAGTGCGCTGGGAGTGTGGTGACGTAGTTTAAAGAGCAAAAAGACTGGAAGAGGATGTGTCCAACAAACACAAGGCTTTCATCCAGGAGGCCGCTGTTCATGGCACAATCAGTTGTTCGTTCGTGTCCTGGCTTCACAACGTTCAGTGTCATTTTCACTGTTCAAACGTAGAAGTTTTAAGCCCAACCATGTATTTTTTTCCTAAATCTAACTATAGAGGGTAGGGAATGAGTCCTTACCCCAAGTGAAGGAGTTCAAGTACCTCGGGGTCTTGTTCGTGAGTGACGGGACTATGGAACGTGAGATTGGCCGGAGAATCGGATCAGCGGGGGGGCGGTATTGCATTCGCTTTACCGCACCGTTGTGACGAAAAGAGTTCTGAGCCGAGAGGCAAAGCTCTCGATCGACCGGTCAATCTTCGTTCCTACTCTCACCTGTGGTCATGACCGAAAGAACTAGATCGCTGGTACAAGCGGCCGAAATGGGTTTCCTCAGGAGGGTGGCTGGCGTCTCCCTTAGAGATAGGGTGAGAAGCTCAGTCATCCGTGAGGGACTCGGAGTAGAGCCGCTGCTCCTTTGCGTTGAAAGGAGCCAGTTGAGGTGGTTCGGCCATCTAGTAAGGATGCCCCCTGGGCGCCTCCCTAGGGAGGTGTTCCAGGCACGACCAGCTGGGAGGAGGCCACGGGGAAGACCCAGGACTAGGTGGAGAGATTATATCTCCACACTGGCCTGGGAACGCCTCGGGATCCCCCAGTCAGAGCTGGTTAATGTGGCCCGGGAAAGGGAAGTTTGGGGTCCCCTGCTGGAGCTGTTGCCCCCGCGACCCGACCCCGGATAAGCAGTTGAAGATGAGATGAGAGTGAGTGAACTATAAAGGTTTTGTTGCCTAATCCTAAAGTGACGTGAAGGGCACGGTGGTTTTGATGCCGAAAATAAAGTGACGCTAAGTGGCATTTGTTGTTGTTTTTTTTCAGATATTGTGAGAGATATTGGCCATAGTTTTATGTCCATCAGTCAATTTCTGTTATGTTGTCAGTGTACTGTTATATTTATTTGCAGGGTTTTAATTTAATTTCTGCCTATGTGTTGTCAAAGTGGTGAAGATGTATTCTTCATTTGCTTAATTTTACATGTGTTTTCTTAAGTGGAACTCCCAGCCAACATAGTTTAAGCAACTCCAGTATGACAGTATCTGATGAGGACTGAACGAAGCGTCTAGTGAATCTTCTTCTTCATCTTTTGATTTATAGCAGCCCCACTTCACTGTGTGTGTGTGTGTGTGTGTGTGTGTGTGTGTGTGTGTGTGTGTTGGCTGGCTGTATGATTTATTAATGTCCCGTTGAGAGGTTTATAAATCTGCAATATGCTTTCCCCCCACAGAGCCATTAACAGACAATAGACAATTGATTCAGTGTAAATCCCTACTTAACCTGCACAGTGTCACAGCACAGACTGCGGTCTGCATGCTGCTGAGGGAAACATGTCAGACCTGCAACATGTTGATCAGCAGACAGAGCATTTTAACCTCCACACGAAAACCTACGGAAGTGCCAGTCTGCAGCTTGATCCTTGTCACTTTCAACAGTGTCTGTCTCCCTCCCTCCCTCCCTCTTAAAGCTGGAATTTGTCTGCAGTGCTTAAATTGAGCAGTTTGCTCCTCGCTGCCCGGCTGTCAAACCTTTAGATGACAGAATGCTCTGCGTCAATCACTTAAATCCACCCATCTGAGATTTGTCTGGCCTTGGAATATTTGGCCCTAAGTTGAGTCTTTCGTGTCACATTTCCTTTTTTTTTCTGTTGGTGGGTGAAGTTTTAGGTCTGCAATTCCCTGATAATTCCTTAAAATTACTATTTTATAGGTGGTAAGATAAATGTTTGTTACAGTAAATTAGTAATTCAGTAATTTTTGATTCAGTCCATATCCATGAAGTTAAATTTGCTGTTCAGATCGGTTCATGAATTAACACATCATCTGTGTTTTGATGGTATATTGTAGCATATATATATATATATATATATATATGGTTTGTAGGCTGTCTGAATGTAGATCATATAGCTTTATCTCAGTTAAAGATACTATGTATTTATGAGGTTGTAGAGTTATCAGAAACCTGAACAGATGCAAAAGCAATGATGAGCCCCTTTCCCACTGGACAAAAACCCCAATAAATATCTGGCTTTAGTCTTTAGTGGGAAACGTTACAATTGTCATTCATTTCCAGACAAATGACTCAGTAGTAGTCACAGGTATTTATCAGCTCCAACTCCAACAACAGTAATTGTTTCCTTCGGTCATCTTCAGCCACAAATTCCGACTGTCTCCGTCCCGGCAGCGCTCGAACATTTCCAAATTTGTCAGTACCGAGTTTGAAAGAGTGACTGAATAAGTAACAGTTCGAAAAAAAAGAAGTCACCACCATAAAAATTCTTTGGCCTCCATGCTGCTTTCTACTGTTTATTAACCTGTTTTGCGGTCGAATACTGTTTCCCGCTACCTAAACCAGCCGTTATCCCTAACCCTAACCACAAAAGGGGGCACTTATCATTTTAACAGGAGGGAGACACTATTCGACGGGGGAACAGACTTAGACATAACACCGCCGTGTTTGTGACGTCAAAAGTGACATACAAGAAAAGAAAAACAAAAACAGTACTGACACTGGGGAAGGAGTCTATCGCCTATATTTAACACGCACATACGCGCTAATTTTGGTGGAAAAGGGGGTATATGAGGTCACGTATGACATGCACACAGACATGGGTCAGTCCTTCAAAGGGGGTGGGCCAATGGCATCAAAGCATCATTTACCATTGTTGTAATAAATTAAATTTTATGTAATAACATGCTGTTCACGTCTGTAGAAAAAGGCGGAGAGATCTTCAATAAAACACACAATGTTTTTGGCTTAAGATACTTTCTTCTCTTCATCTCCTCTAACCTGTGTTCCTTACTGTACCCCCCCTCCCTTGTATGTGCCTGATCAGTGTGGCTATTCAGTTCATTGTAGTTAGACTTCTCTTTTCATTACCACTCAGTTTTTATCGCTTTAAAATGAATCATTTTTTGAATCACTATAGCTAAGTAAACAAATTGCTTAAACTTTTTTTGTCTGTGTGTGTAGGTCACAGTGGAGTAAACCAGCTGGGAGGTGTGTTTGTGAACGGGAGACCTTTACCTGATTCTACCAGGCAGAAGATAGTGGAGCTGGCACACAGTGGAGCTCGACCCTGTGACATATCCAGAATACTACAGGTAACCTCATCATGTTTAGAGCTGATACTCTAAGTAGTAGTAGATAATGTACCTAAACCTACAGGAATGGTGAGCTGGTTGCAGAACTACATTAACATGGATCACAGGTCATGCAGAAAAACACACAGTAGAAATGTCACAATGGGTTAGAGGTTAGGGGTTCAGTATCCAGGCACACTTCATATGTCACTGTACTTCAAGACTATCCTCCCAAGAAAAATGGCAGCATCAGTTATTTGCTGAAATGCCTACAGTACATGGTGGCTGTGTGAATTATGACAACAGTTGTAACAAACAAGCAACAAAGAAGGAAGTGGTGTGACGTTGCATGCTTTGTAGCAAGGTGGTCGGGTTGGATGATGGGTTTACAAAGCATCTGACTTTGACATTAAAGAGACCACTGCTCGTTTCCTGGTTCCCACAATCACCAATGGGTTCTTTTAAAAGACTACTCCATTGATTTAACATTGGAATCCTATAGGATTGTTAGACTCACAAAGGACAGTCTGGAGAAACTATCAAAATCAAAGCAGCAGAACCAGAGATATTGTCTTTTTTTATGCTACGCATTCATCATCCTTGTCAAAACCTGGCACCTACAGGGAACCAACAGTTCGGTGGGGGATTCAGGCGTTAAGAATACCACAGCTTTTCTTGGCAAGACCCGCCATGCATAGCATTCAAGCAATAGGATTGGCCAGGCATGCATGACCCTAATTGCTACTACTACTACAACTCAAGGTCAATGCCTAACCTTAATCATCTCTGCCTCAACCAGCTACGCAGGGCGGGTCTTGCCAAGAAATGCAGTGGGATTCATAATTAAGTGGGATTCAGGTGTGTTATGCTAGCAGCGGCTAATATAGCCTGGAGCCTAGTCTGCAGTAGAGATGAGCAGCAGACTATGGTAGCCTAACTTCTTTCTAACTCCACACCCCTTTTGAACTTGTAGCCTTCAGCCCAAAAAGACATTGACTCAAGTGACATCACTTGAGGCAATTTATCAGATTTTGCACAGCTCCCTCTGGAGACACTAAGGGCTTCATGCAACTTTTTCACATATGCAGTAGTGCTCCTGCTCCCCAACACCTGTGAACACACTTTGGTGTGTTAAATTGGTGGGGTTCCCCTTCAACTATTGCTGTGATCGTTCCTTAGATCATCTAACAAACAGAAAGTTTCTGGATGGCAACTTTTTTTGCCCCAGTTATAAATAACGTGTGTGATGTGTGCTGTTTTTGTGTCCAGGTGTCTAACGGCTGTGTGAGTAAGATCTTGGGCAGGTATTACGAGACAGGTTCAATCCGTCCTCGGGCCATAGGAGGGAGCAAACCCAGGGTGGCCACTCCAGAGGTGGTTGGAAAGATTGCTCAGTACAAGAGAGAGTGTCCGTCCATTTTCGCCTGGGAGATCAGAGACCGACTGCTGGCAGAGGGAGTCTGCACCAACGACAATATACCCAGTGTAAGACCCTTCTGTTCTTCAGCCGAATCATGTCAGTTCGAGGTTTGTGCAAGGCAAGTTAGCCAGAAGTCTAGACTACTCTGTAAAACCTTGTTCATAATAGCTGATTTGTATTTGTTGATGTACACCGTTACACACAGGCGCAGTTTGCATTGGTTCAGGAGGCTCACTGAACCCCGTAGTGGCCATAGCCAATATTTTTCATAATAACACAGAAATAGTAATTTATTGTAATGATGAATAATATTGACCTTGTGGTGTCTTCTGATTGCCAGGATAAGAAACCGACAATCTTCTGCTCATACTATTAAAGGGGAACTACGTCAATTTTCCTATGGTCTAAGACCAAGTCCAAAGATATTAGTAAACAGGAACAACTCTCTCTCAAATCCAAAAACTAGAGTGCTAAAACTCAATCTTGTGATGTCATAGGGTGTCAAACTCAAATTATGTTGAGGCCACTCCAGGTAAATATACAGTATATTTTAACCATATACAAGTTGAACAGCACTTCTTCTTGTCTCCTGTCCCTTGTAACTGTCCAATTGGAACCCATTCTCACTCTCAACACTTCAAACTCTGACGCTCTAGTTACCCGTCTAGCATCAGTTTTGGACGTATCAGGGACAGCGTGTCAGTTTCCACTCGTTACATGCATATATCGTCTTTTCAAAATAAACTTCCAACGTAGTTTTAGGTAGTTTTTAGGTTTACTTACGCAACAAAACTACTTGGTTAGGATTAGGCAACAAAAGCATTTATATTTGTTATGTTAAATAAGATAATTACAAGAACTGAATTTGAATTACGAGAGCTGAATGTGGAAACAAAGAGAGTTGAATTTTCAGTGAAGATCAAATACAATTTTAGAGCAACTGAATTCAATTTCATAATTACATTACATTCAGTTTCAAGTTTATTGGAATTCAGTTCCAAACTAATACATCCAATTTAAAATTATGCCATTCAGATTCAGTTTTTTCAATGCAAACAAAAATACAAAATAAATGAACATCATGTTGTATTGAAGAAGACTTGAAACTAGCAATTGAGAGCATAAA
Organism: Sebastolobus alascanus; assembly: GCA_916701645.2. Classification (NCBI taxonomy): domain Eukaryota; kingdom Metazoa; phylum Chordata; class Actinopteri; order Perciformes; family Sebastidae; genus Sebastolobus; species Sebastolobus alascanus. The sequence goes on from CAKAOJ020000006.1 coordinate 1,963,430, forward strand.
CCAATTTTTACTAGAGTAATAAATCAAGAGAGAAGTAGGGTCATTTTCTCATAGACTTCTATACAATCAGACTTCTTTTTGCAACCAACACTTTTCAGAACCGGAGGATGCCGCCTGGTTAATAGTGTAATAATGAATTATGACATGTAAAAATGAAAAGGCTGAGACAGCAACATGACAGGTGGAGCTTCTACAGGTCTAACAGACCTCATTAAATCTCTGTAGTATTTCCTTTAAACATACATAAGGCAGGCTGACTTTGGGTCATTAATGCTTTGTTTTTTTATTTTTTCTGACAATGTTTGGTTCCTTAGTTTCTGTTCACCAATGTCTTACATATCCAACAAACTAGTTCCTATTATGTAGTCACGTTGTTGTGTTCATCACCAGGTTTCATCAATAAATCGAGTGCTCAGGAACCTGGTCAGTGATAAGCAGCAAATGGGCACAGTGGGAGCTGAAGGGATGTTTGACAAACTCAAGATGCTCAACGGACAAACCACCTGGGGAGGACGCTCAGGATGGTACGCTGGTACTACACTCACTACCACTGGTAAGACACTAACTCCATTACTACTCCTACTTTACTACTAGTACTACTACTACACTCACTGCCACCTATTTCTAAAATCGAATGCACTAGCACAGTGGATCTCAACCAGGAGTCCTTGAGGGAGTTCCAAGAAAAATAGGGAATAGTTTATTTTCACTAATCTAATTCACTGTAGAAGTGAGACCAATGTGAGTAAGAGTCATAAGAGCGACTGTTCTTATCATAGATTTCACTTCCTCCACGGTCTAACAACCAAAATCTTGTATCAATTTCGGGGTCCTTCACGTCGTGATCAACTCAGGGTGACCCAAACGCAGACACAGAGTCAGAATGTGACTGAATAAGAAGAGTTTATTGTCACGGTTCCAAGGGAATGAGGATGGATGTCTGGCAGTGAAGGCAGAGGGGAAGCAAGGGGAGAAAAAGTTAGAGATGAGCCAAAAATATATAAGAGAGATAACTTGAATACAACAAGGGGCAAGTCGTGAGTTGACGACTATGGCTGAAGCAACAGGCTCGTTGGAGATGAACTTCGCCTCCTCTGGTAAGTAGACGAGATCAGGCGGCAGCAGCAGCAGGGGGCGGGGACAAAAAGCTGCGGTCAAGTCAGACAGTTTCCAGCAGCTTTCAAAGAATTTACAGGAAGTGTCAGGAAAAGTGACATCCTGTTAGATCCGATCTGTAGGCTACTTGTAGTTCGTAGACCACGTTCGGATTTATTTATATTTGTTTGTAAATATATTTGGAAATGTGCGTGTATCTGGCATTTTCATTACATTCATATTTTTAGGTCCGCCTAAAGCACATTGTAATGAGCACTAGTATTGATGAGTGCTATATTAATAACCTTCATTATTATGATGATTATTATTATTAACCACACAAGATATCGTTATCGTTGCCCACGTGTGCATGACGTCAGAGCAAGTCGGGATCAAGTCAGACACAAATCTAACCGGCACACATTGTGTGCCAATCGCCGGTGATCGATTCTGTGCAGGCCCTGCTCATCTCCAAAGAGCCTAATGATCTGGCACCAGATGAGTGAAGAGCTGGGGTTGAAATACTGGAGGGGTGATGAACTGATTACTGGCAGGTGTGTGCAGGGCAGGGCAGGGAGCCGGGGAGAGGTGATGAGCTGATCGAAGGCAGGTGTGCACCTAGACAGCAGGACAGGAAGCACCACACACACACACACACACAAACACATAGAGACCAACTGGGGATATTAGGCTAGAGGGAAGACCCCCAAAAGTGCTTTAGTTTTTGAGATACCCCTACCGGAGGTAGAACAAAGCACAACAATGTTTTTTATATTCTCTTAGGTCTCCTATATATGAAATGGATACTTGTATAAAAATATTTCACTGCAAAAGTGGTTAAATTGACGGATATTGTGACACACCCCATAAATAAAAGAAATGCAAAATAAAACCAGGCCGAATGGGAGATGTCATTTCATAATGCAAGCTCTGATTGATCCCACATTTGGCGTGATAGTGGGCAGGGGGTTCCTCTACATGTGTAAAGACACGTAATGTGAATATATTGATGCATTGAGGAAATACAGTACTACAAACACATAAGTACAATAAGTGGAAATATCAAATATGAAGGTCTATGATGAATGTATTCATTTACATGGCAGGAGAGGGAAACACAGAGATACACAAGGGAACCACACTGAGGGACGGCTAATTTTTTGCAATTTTGGTGACAGTAGTGCAAACAGGCGCAGACCCAGGCGAGAAATAATCCATTCTTCGTAGGAGGAATACAGAATCTGTAGTTGGAATCGGGCAGAGCATCACTGGAACTTGGATGCAATTATGTGAACTCAACTTCCCCCCGTTGAAAATCAGAGTTATGTAGAAAAACTCATTTCAAGATCAGCACAGGTAACATCTTTGTTTGTAGGCCATGGATTATTATGATACAGTTTTCCCCTTCCCATTCAGTCGCACCCATTGTGTACATTAGTGTCACTATTCCTGACTTAACATTGAAAAGACATCACAGACAAAAAAAAACTCTTTATTCTCTTTATTAATGAGCAGTTAATTTTCAAAGTTGGAGGGAGTAGTCAGATTTGTCCCATTATGCCATGCATTCAATTATTTTCAAAATTCACATTATACGGGACAGAGGGCACATTGTATAGAGTTCACATGAGCAGCCTCCTTCAATGTGTGTGACTGAGGGCCCCATTTGCTGTATGGAGTAGGCTCATATGCTGCTGCTCCTCCTCCAGCACCCTGGGATTACAACAGTGAAACAAAGTCATGCTATACTACCACGGCTGCTGCTGCCTCCCCATCAGTCTACAGCATGTTTGTGCCTGTGTGTGTGTGTGTGTGTGTGTGTGTGTGTGTGTGTGTGTGTGTATGGGAGGGAGAAGGGGCGTCTGCTCTCATTTGTGTCTCTTTCTGCCTGACTGACTGTGACACTGAGCAATGGCTTCATTCTGTTTTGCAGCCTCTGTCTGCTGGGGATAATGAATAATTAGGCTAGCACCACAAATAACATGAGTTCCACAGGGAGGTAGAGTCAAGCTCCCGTCTGCTCAGGGATCACATATCGGAGATCTCCAGTCTGAAGTGCTCTGTACCTTCACTCATCTTTAACTCTCGTGCATGGTTTACTTTCATGGATTTGTGTATGAAACGTTGTATTGTCAACTGCAGGGGTCAGCAACCTTTACTATCAAAAGAGCCATTTTAGGCAAAAAAAAAAATCTGTCTGCAGCCGGAAAACATTTGATCATTGTGATGAAGGTAACACAGTTTATAGTCTAAGTATATAGTATATAAGTCTAATGCAGTGAGGACCAAAGTGCAAATGTACTACGGAGTATTAGGGTCACATCGAGGGAAAAAAATCTGAGATTACCAGAATAAAGTCATGATATTACGGGAGTAAAGTCATAACTTAACAAGAAAAAAAGACGTAATATTACAAGAATAAAGTCATAACTATATGAGAAAAAAAGTCACAATATTACGAGAATAAAGTCATAGCTTTACGAGAAAAAAAAATCGTAATATTACGAGAAAAAAAGTCTTAACTTTACTAGAAAAAAAACTGTAATATTATGAGAATAAAGTCATAACTTTACGAGAATAATGTCAGAACTTTACGAGAAAAAAAGTCATAATTTAACGAGAATAAAGTTATAACTTTACGAGAAAAAAAAGCCGTAATATTACGAGAAAAAAAGTCATAACTTTACGAGAAAAAAAGAAAATAACACAAGTAAAATTAAAATTAACTACTTTTTTTCTCTTAAACCTATGACTTATTTTCATAATATTATGACTTTATTCTCGTAATATTATAACTTTATTCTCGTAATATTTTGACTTTATTCTCATAATATTATGACTTTATTCTCGAATTCTCAGATTAATTTTTTTTCCTCAATGTGGCCCTAATACTCCGTCGTACCGTCGTACCATAGACCTACAACAATGATAAATAAAAATTAAAATGTAAACAAAAAACAGTTATTCATTTCCATTTTTAAAAATCCACAGGGAGCCACTGGAGAGGAGCTCGCTATCTTAATATGGCACTTGTATAATTCTTATATATTATAGAAATCTATATAATTCAACTTTCATTAAATCAGACTTTGTTTCTTTTTATGCAGGTTACATGCAGATAAGCTCAAACAACAAAATGATAATGTAATTTGGTAAAAGTATAATGTATTAAAGAGGAAATAATCGTACAGTGAAACAATATAGTCCAAGTTTAGAATAAAATTAAGAAAGATAAAAACAATAAACAGGAGTGAAACAGTATGAGTAAAATATGAGTAATATGAGTCATTGTTGAACACATAAATTGAGGCGCATGTAATCAAAGAGCTTTGACCTATTGAAAATACCGTAGGCATTTCTATGTTTGTAAACTGATCAATTTTCAAAATCAGGCCACAACTGAGAGCTAATGAGATCATGCTAATTTAAGCCTTTAAACCAGCGGTCCTCAAACATATTAGTCAAAGGTTCACATCTGATTTTTTACAAGGTTAGACGTCGACGAATTATTGGTGATAACAAAATTATATCATAATGTCTTGTATTCATAGCATGAGTAGAGATGGGTAGGATTTTATACTAGTCTACTACTCTAATCGATACTCCTTATTGGTTTGGTTCTTTATCGATACTCTTATCGGTTATTTTTCATTACTAAATACTTGCTTTTTAATATATTATTTTTAAAATAATTAATTCAGAAAAAGATTAGAATTTATTTATATTTTAAATATAACTAAAAGTTGTTTCTAGAGCAGCATCAGTAATGTTTACAACAGCAAAGTAACTATATAAACTTAATAATATCTCACTGGAAACAAATCTAAAATGTCAATAAAATTCCACGATTCCGGGTCTCAAATAATATTTTTTATGAATAAAAGCTTGAATTTTATCTGTGTTTTTTCTTAAAACTTGTATTTTCAACGAGCCAAACTTTGACAATTTGACATTTACCTATCATGTGCATTGACATTGTTTCGGAACCATGGAAAGCGCTGATGTTGTGTGTAGAGGGTACATGTGTACTTTGCCAAATCAAATAAGCGGTTCTTAAAAATTCTTATTTCCATACCAGATCGGTCAGCTTTCATTTGACTTCATTTTGAATACACATCTTTTACTTGTAATGGAACATTTTGTCATGTAGTTACTTTTCCTTCACTATATGATTTGAAAAGCTGTTTGAGCCCAAACTCAACTTCTTCCTTTCATCCTTGGTGTAGAGTGTCCACAGGCAGAGGGAGGGGAGAACACTATATCAGTTAGTTCCAACGGTGACGACTCAGAGGAAACTCAAATGAGGCTTCAGCTGAAGAGGAAACTGCAGAGAAACAGAACGTCTTTCACACAGGACCAGATAGAAGCACTGGAGAAAGGTAACTGGTAGTTGTTCATCAGCAGCCTACATCATACACCCACATACATGCATTCATATGTATGGGTAAAAATATGAGTAATAATAATATTTCAACTATAAGCATTAGGGATGCTTATTAATTTTATTCTAAACTTGATTTTGGTACAGTTACTGTGTCAATTTAATACCGGTGCCTCTATATGACCTAAATGAATATTGACTGTCTTCATGTACATCAATTAAAAATGGCACCACTAATGTTATCATGTAATGACACAATGTGTTTTTGCTCCAGAGTTTGAAAGGACTCACTATCCAGATGTGTTTGCCCGAGAACGCCTTGCCAACAAAATAGACCTTCCAGAGGCAAGAATACAGGTAGGCTCTACAGTACATCATTGTTTAGGTGTGTATGAATGTGTGTTGTGATAATGTATGGTTTTAATTAAATAACTCATCCTTTATCCTTATAACAACTTATGTTTTGTGTTTTCTATTCTGGCATGTGCAGGTTTGGTTTTCCAACAGACGAGCGAAGTGGAGAAGAGAGGAGAAGCTGAGAAATCAACGTCGTCAGGTGTCCAACTCCTCCAACCATATTCCCATCAGCAGCAGCTTCAACACCAGTGTTTACCAGCCGATACCACAACCTACTACACCAGGTACTGGCGAGGGCATGCAGTATAAGCAGGGACTGAAATTAGCACCCGAAACCCGTCAAATGAGGGTAAATTGTTGGCAGTGGCGGGTGAAATCATCAGGACATCTGCCACTTTTGCAGACAGGGAAAACGCTAGTGATGGGAATAGAGAACAGTAGTTGTCTGCTTTCTTGGCATCTCATGCCTCCGTGACTATCGATTCCTCTTATTCATGCGTTCCGACAGTTACGCTGCACAATGACGCATACGCACACCGTATCCTGTTTCAGTTTGTTAGGGACCGGAGACACGGCGGAGAAAAAAAAAAAGCGCTCAACAACGTGGCGCTACTAAACCTGAGGGGATGCACCCTATTTTTTCCCTGATAAAGCAACATTGTGAACAACAAATCTGTGTTTAAATCAGCAGGAGGAGAGTTAGTAAAGTTACCTGTTAGCAGCCGGTGGGAAGCACAGTCCTGCTTGGATAAATAGCGGAGCTACTAACGTTAAGGGAGGTGCCATTCAGTTATTATTATGAGGCGTTCAAAGTCTGCTCAGGAAAAAGGACCATTAGTTGAAGGTAAATTACAACGATGTGTTCAAATGTAATCTCGTAAAATTAAGTTTTTGGCGAGACACTTGAATAAATCCATTTGTTTGGAGATGTTTTCACAGTAATATAAAGTAGATATTAGAGAGAGAATTATGACTTGTTTAACTTACCTAACACTAGCTCTAAGCAGCTTGCCAAGATTTTTTTAATCAAAGCAAATATTTAAATAATCATAATCATTTGAATTGTGTGTTTTAATGCAAATAACCACTATAGATGACCATAACAAAGTACAGTACAATACTGTGTACAGTAGGCTACCCTCCCTCCACGGTGTAATTGGAACACTGTAGTTTACCATGTATATAATGTTTTTCTATGTAAAATATATCGAACATTGAATGACATCAGATCTAAAATGTTATTCTTTCATTTAGCGCAGAGACTTCAAAAGTGGCAGGCAGTGAAAAAAGTTAATTTCAGACCCTGACTACAAGTACATAAACTACACATTTGACCGGAACTTATTAGAAGCATAATAACTAATGGATATTGTTGTAATTGTTCCCGATAAGAGTCTTTGGGTTACATTACATTCATTCAGCAGATGCTTTTGTCCAAAGTCATTTTCCCGATGTACAATTCTGGGGGTTTGGAATTTTGCTCAACTACACCTAGACATGTGGGCAGGACGAGCCAGGAATCAAACCACTAACCCTACAATTAATGGGTTACCTACTCTACTACTTGAGCTCAGGTGGGAGAGTTTTGAGTATCATTACTTTAGATTTACTTGTGACTTACAAAATAATGGCTTGGACCAACTATCTCCCCTGCATCCACCGATGTCATAGAGATATTGTACTAGCTTGTATGTTATATTGCCTGGGATACAATACAAATCTCTTTGTTCACTCCATTTCTCCATCCTTATCTCTCTAGTGTCCTTCTCATCAGGATCCATGCTGGGAAGGTCAGATCCAGTTCTGTCCAACAGCTACAGCCTACCAGCCATGCCCAGCTTCAGTATGGCTGCCAGCCTGCCTATGCAAGTAAGATTATTTTCCAAGACAGCACAATACAAAACTAATCAAGCACTCAAACACCTGCCAGTATCTGGCTTCCGCTCAGGCAGTCCGGACATAGAGGCTCCGGCAAAAAAAAACATAGGAATGTCCAGCGAAGGAGTAGAGCCTGGATGACTTTTGTAATGTGATGTCATGTGGGAATGCATGTATTGGCCAATCGAATACAAGCAAGCACACATTCCGTGTGTATTACTTTTTGATGTTGCACAAGGTATCTCTTAAAAATAACGGTGCTAACTAGAACCATATAGGGTTCTTCATCTTGTCCTCATAGGAGAGCCCTTTTGGTGGAACCTTTATAAAAGGAACCCTTTCAGAGAATCCAACACAGGGTTGTACCTTGAACCATCTGTGACAAGTTCCACACAGAACCCCCTATGAGAGGTTCTACAGAGAACCCCTCCTATGGTGGAATTGTTCCACTCAGAACCCTTTCCACCGTCCAAAGGGTTTTATCTAGAACCCACCCAGGGTTCCTCAGAAGGCTCCATAAAGGTGCAGTGATGTGGTGCAGTGCAACCCACAACACTCATGGTTCACAATCACAGTTTTTGAGGGGGTGTTGGCTGGGAGGATCTTTTAAAGTCCATGCTACAACTATCCTTGAAGAACTCTTTCTTCCGAAAAGGTTCTTTGGGTGAAAATGGTTCTTAATTGAACCCTTAGTCTTACAAAGAACCCTTGACAAACCCTTTCTTCAGAAGCAAATGGTTCTGGGTAGAACCTCAGCCCTTCAGGAAGAACACTTTTGGAACCCCTTATTTATAAGAGTTATCTCAGATTTGCTGTGATGAAGGATAAAACGATTGCGGACAACTTTTCAGAGTTGTAAACTCCTACCTCATACCGTGTAGGTGTCTGATGAGCTCTGAAACTCATTGACGTACAGTGTACCTCAAACTAGACTCCCTAGATTGTACTTCATCTTATCACCCGCACCTTTAGCCACTGGCCGCCCCTTGCACGTCTTTTACACTGGGCTATTTTTGGTCTGAGCAACCAATTTATGGAGCCAGACAATCTACATGTAATCTCCTGTGTGTGAGTATTTTGGAAGGATCTGAGACCACCAACATGGCTGAAGTCATATTAGACTGAGAGTTGAAGGTCTTGTGGGAAAAAAAGTAATCACTTTTACTTTGGAGAGTTGGAGAGATGTTGGAACATATTAACAATATAAAGGAAATACAGATTAAAGCTCTTGTGCAATGGCTTCACACAGCTGTGGTGGTTGTCACTTGATTAAATGGTGAAAAACAAAAGAGTTAAACTGTCTTTCTTGAATGAAAATGCCTAAATGTGGCTTGTTGACCGTAACCTTTCATGTGGGGAAAAAAAACATTGAGTGATTAATTATTAAAGCTAATTGATTGTGACTTAAAAGAAAATACTTTGATAGTTACGAGACTTTAACAACACTGTTAATCTTGCATGATGAGTGTTAAATCCTGCTTTTTTAATGGGTCATATTCATTTATGTTTCCAGGCATCAAGCCAGGCCTCTTATTCCTGCATGCTGCCCACTAGCCCCACTGTAAATGGAAGAAGTTATGAGACATACACTCCTCCGCACATGCAGCCACACATCAACAGCCAGTCAATGGTGCCCTCTGCAACGTCGTCAACAGGTAGGAAGTTGCCTGCGCTGACCGGATGCATGTTGATACCTGAGACAGGGAAGAAATTAATACTGATGATGATCAATGATGTATCCATTCAACATCTTGGGTGTGAATATTTGACTGTGCAAGAATGATATTCCTTTATGGAATTCCTGGAATAATACAAATATTAAAACATATCTAACATGAAGCTATTAAGACAACATTCGGGAGAAACACTGAGAACATTAAAGATTAATAAGTCAAATTCCTAACACGCCTAAACTCTAATCAGATAGAGTGATTCCATTTTTTAAAGGAAAACACCCTCAAAAGTTTGTTTATATCAATTACTCACCTCGTGTTAACTTGAATTCCTGAAGACAACTTTGTTTTTCTCGCATGCCTCCACGGTGAACGAAGAATCCAAAAACTGAGAAAAGTTTGATGAATTGAGGTAAATGGGGGCCGGGTTTAACAACAGCAAAACTATATCGAAACATCCGTTTACAAACTCTCACACAATTCGTGCAGTATAATCCAAGTCTTGTTTATCCAGTCGTATGATCACTACTTCACAAACACATGCACATTCGCTAAAATATTATCCACTAGATGTCGCCAAATCCTACAGACTTAAAGGGACAGTTTGCAGGATTTGGTGACATCTAGTGTGCTGTTGCAGATTGCAACCACTTGGTCCTCCCTTTCCAAAACTGCGAATCCGAGTGCAAAACCATGGTAATGCCGTTGGCCTCACTCAGAGGCCATCCATACCATAATAACACTACTTTAGTAGCAACGGAAGTCAGACGGCGGTTGGCGGTACCACGGTTTTGCACTCATTAACTCACGTTACTGCAGTTTCACAAGCATGTCGGAGAACTACGGTGGCCTTCAGGTAACGTAAAAACGTGAAAGGCTCTCTTTAGAGCCGGTGTTTGGTTTGTCCGTTCTGGGCTACTGTAGAAACATGGAGGAGCAAGGGCTCATTCAAACGAAAACACAACGACTTTTTGTTTCAGGTGATTATACACTAATGAAAACATAGATATGAATATTATATTCCATTTCTGCTTATAGATCCCCCGAAATGTTACACACTGTTCCTTTAAAACACTTTGGACTTGTCCAGACTCGCATAGACAAGTAGCGTGCCTGCACAAGCTTGAGACTATTTATGCAGAAGTGTTTTAAATAGTAAGGTTTTAGCTTGTGTTTGGGAAGACTTGAGACTTGGATTATACTGCACGAGTTGTGTGAAAGTTTGTAAACAGATGTTTCGATATAGTTTTGCTGCTGTTAAACGCAGCCGCCATTTACTTCAATTCATCAAGACTTTTCTCTGATTTTGGATTCTTCGTTCACTGTGGAGGCATGCGAGAAAAACAGTGTTCTTCACAAATTCAAGGTAACGCCGGGTGTGCAATTGATATACAAATGATCATTTTGTGGGTGAGGTATTCGTTTAAGACAGCAGCAAACCTTCATTGACTGGATCATCAAATACAAATTACTGACAAAAAGAAGGCTTAGAGGTCAACCCGCTTGAGCTGCACAACAACAATGGTATCGTGTTCTGCACCATTACATCAAATGGAAATATAGTACATTTTGCATCTTTTTATACACATTTCCCCAAGATTTGTTTGTCATGTTTGGTATTTTTGGAAATTTTGGAATCTCCACTAGTATTTAAAATAAGGTTATGTGGGTTTGGACATTGCTTAGCTGTATACCATATTGGTTTGTATAGATCGAAGGTCCAGCAGAGCTTGTCAGATTAAAACATGCAAACAGACCATTTTTACAGAGTTAGATTGTTTTTTTAATCTAAGATTATTTTTAAATAAGCTTATATAAAAAAAATCACACATTATTTGTTATTGATTGTTGGTTTGATTCAAACCCCTCTTGCATCCTCAAGTACCGCTACAAGCCTCCTCTTAGCTCTAGTCAAAACAAACCTTTAAACTTTGTGGTGTCATGTCTGTCAACTCTAAAGACCTCTTTGTTCTTCTTTTACCAGGTCTGATTTCCCCTGGTGTCTCAGTTCCAGTCCAAGTTCCAGGAAATGAAGCGGACATGTCACAGTACTGGCCACGCCTTCAGTGATCACCAGCAGTGACTGCTGCAACAGGACTGTATGGGACATCGAAGCATGACCTATTCCTACTTTACAGCTTGAATGTGAAAAAGGACCTGAAACTGACTGCACCGCAGCGAAAGAATATGAAGGAATTACTCATTAATGTTTGCGAGAAAATGTTCAAACCAAAATTCTGGAGACGAGCAGGACAGAAGTTTGAGTGCTCTTCCAAATGAAGGATTTTAATATCACTACAAACAAGTTCAGCTACAACTGGATCAAAGGTCTTGGGAAGTTCTGTCTCCATATCATCTCCAGCTCCTATTCAAAGTCTGGTCTGTGAGGACACTTTGGCACAAGCCCAGAATGAAAAGCTTGAGGCTGAGCTGTACTCAGGACGCTCAGGAAGGTGGCCAATCCTTTGGAAACACTAAACTCCAGACAGGAATAAACTGCTTAGTGTCCATTTGGACATTCTGTGGGAAGACATATTACCTCCACTTTCAGTTCCTAATTTATATCATGTTGGTGTATTTGTAGCAAAAAAGATGTTGTCTGAAGCATAAAGGGAAGAACTTAATGAAACTTGAAATTAACTGTCTGCTGTGAATTTGCTTCATCAGCCGATTCCAAAAGCTCCGGCCTGGAATGTGTATAGAATTTCAGAATGTGGATTCTGGTGATATGTGTTTGGTATTGTAAAAACCCTGACCTGGATGTGATCTGCTAACTGGCATGGACTGATTTTGAACTGAAAAACAAACAGTGTCTGTTTAGGAGGAAAAATCTCAGTTTGTTTTAATTCCAAAGCTCCAGAAATTCAAGAGTAAACCAACTGCTGAAAGAACGGAAGCAGAACAAACAACGTTGTTAGCTTATAAAAAGTGAACATTAGATTGTGTCTGGGATGTAAATCTGTTTCTAATTTTAAAGTGTAAAGTATTTGTCTTCTCCAGTGATCTGGGAGGGTTTCCATAATAAAGTTATTTCAATTATATTCCTTGTTACATTCTATGGTATTGTTATGGATTTATTTATAGCGTCTTTTTTATTTGTTGAACCTGTGAATCTGTGACAAGAAGCACTGAAGCTGTTCTGGAGGCTCGTGGTGGAACTTACTAACCTTACTAACACGCAATATATTCATCTGCTGGATTTTTTATTTTTTTTTGTAAATTTTGGTCTTAAAAATGTTGTACAGCTCATCCAAGAAGATCAGTTCTACATGAGTCATTCAAATACTGTGAAGGTTGTAGAGATATATAAATGTGTTCTCACCAGAAAGTGGTGCTGGATGCTTAGTGCAGTCTGCAGGTTTGTGTCTAGAAGCTAACCCCCATATTGCAAAACTTGCAAAAAGCTCTCGCAAGACTCGCTGCCTGACGACCTAACCTTTACCATTCAAGGTCTATGCCTAACGGTAGCCATTGGAGGTCAATGTCTAACCTTAGCTGTCTTTCTAGAGTGTCGCAATTTGTGCTTTACCTTCTAGACAAGACCTACTTGCAGGGCTAGTTGGTGAGCCAAGCTAATCAGTAACATGCTAGTGCAAGTCAGCCGCAATAGCCAGATAACCAGATAGCTAGCCAGCTAGCAAGGGGTAAGTTGGCATTAAAAATTAATGTTTAAAGAGGACCTATTGTGTTTTTGTGCATTTTCCCTTTCCTTCAGTGTGTCATATAGGTTTTTGTGCATGTAAAACGTCTGCAAAGTTACAAAGCCCAAAGTCCAGGCCAGAGGGAGTTACTCTCCCCCACAGAAACACTGCTCCTGAACTGCCTGAAATGCCTTGAAGCCTGAAGTCCCGCCTTTTCTTCCATAACGTGGTGCTGTCACCAAGTAACACATTTGCATAATAACTGCCTAGCGGGTAGTTTTTTCACGCCCTCAAACAAAGCTAGTTAGAGCGGAGTATTAATTTATCTATAAAGGAATGTGGATGATTCGCATCAGGACAGCAGATATGGTGATGAATTTGCTGCCTAATTCCTTAATTAAATCAACTTAAACCAACACCATGGCTGCCACAAAGTAACCCAATACATCTCTACACACATCGATGGGTCTGTTATAACTTGATATTCTGCATGGATTACATAGACTCATTAATCACAGCCTCCTTTCCAACTTTTTTTTGCAGTTTGTTTGCTTCATCAAATGTTTTATAAACTAAAGTTAAGACTGAAAAGGCTTTGCATTGATGTGATCAACAACTTCACCAAACTTTTGTTATCATTATCGTCACTGTACAAATTAAAGGACCAGTGTGTGGGATTTAGTGGCATCTAGTGGTGTGGTTGCAGATTGCAACCAACTGAATGCCCCTCCATTCACCCCTCCCTTTCAAAGCATGTCAAGAAACTACGGTGGCCTTCACGTAACATAAAAACACGAAAGGGCTACTGTAGAAACATGGTCCTTCACTCTGTGAAGAGGACCTGCTCCCTATGTAGATATGAATGGCTCGTTCTAAGCTAATGAAAACACAACAATTATTAGTTTCCGGTGATTATACACAAAACAAACAAACAAAATCCCATAAATCCTACACACTAAGATGTTTGGTGCTGTGTGTTCACGATGTGCCGCTCAATTGTTTCAGAGCGATGAAACCAGTGATGTGATAGTCTGAGAGCATATTTATTAATCATCACACCCTCCCATCTACTATTTATACCACTAAACCCAGCCCTTTTGCACTCTTCACTGCACGACCAAGAACCAAAATAGCAGGTGCGGTTGGAGACGCCCACACACTTTCAAACAATTTGGATGTTTCCCAAGAATACAAGAAATATCTTACCATCAGGTGTAGCACAATCACTGCTGTGAAAGAAGGTCCTAGGTTCTAATCTGCTGATCAACTGGGGCCCTTGTGTGTGGAGTTTGCATGTTCTGCCCTTGTCTGCAGGGAATTGATTCAACCCCACATCAGTCAAACGTTGTGCAGGTTGGATGACTTAGAGTCTCTGAGGTTGCTTTCACACCTGTAGTTCTATTGGACAGTTTTGGCTAGCAAGTCAGCTAGCTAGGGGTAAGTTGGCATTACAAATGAATGTTTAAAGAGGACCTATTATGTTTTGTGCCTTTTCCCTTTCCTTCAGTGTGTCATTTTGTGCATGTACAAGGTCTGCAAAGTTACAAAGCCCAAAGTCGATTCAACATTGGCCCCAAATCTTCTTTTTAGTGAGGATCTGCTAGAATAAGCAACCCACTTCTGTTTTAACTGATTTTCACTCTATGATGTACAAAGGAAAATCTTCCCACTTATGCATATGCATTACCATGATTAACAAATTATGAAAGAGATCGCTTCCATGACAGATCCCATGATCAGAATCAGAATGCGGTTTATTGCCAAGTAGGTATTGTACCAGGAATCTGCTTCGGTGCATAACATAAACATAATAAGAGAAAATTAAATAAAAATAAAAGATTTGAAGAAAATTATACAAAAAAATACTTTAAAATATGTACAATATCTGAATTAAAATGAAAGAGCTGTCCAGTTTTTAGAATTGTTTTGTGCAGAAATGTGCAAAATTGTCCAGGGAATGTGCAAAGGTTCACAGTAAGAAGTATAAAAAAATATGCAATGTACAGAGATACAGTCCCGAAGATGTGCATCAAGGTAGCACATATAGACAGATGTGAAGATGTTGATGTAACGTATAGTGTCTATGGGCTCTGTCATCCTTTATATATAAGCCAATTCTTGGTCTGCTCCCATACTACCTATGTGTCCTCATCACACAGAAAAGTGCCGGACAATACTCTTTGGATTACAAACATGTATTGGTAGTTTCGCTTTTAAAACCATACTGATGTCACATACCTTGGAAGCAGACCCGGACCCTTCATTTCAGGCGGACTTGGTGCGGTTGTATGGTCCTCAGCAGCGTTTGAATAACAGTGTTTACACTAGCCTAAACAAGCTGAACAAATCATGACCTCACTTGCACTGCACTGAAGAGCTAAGGTAAAAAGCATCCTAAATTGTATTTAGGTATGGATGTGACAGTGAAGGGCTTTATATGTGTTAGACCAATAGACCATCATGTCATTCACCCAATGTGTTTTGGGACAGGCTCCAGTTCCACATGGACCTGCACAGGATAAAGCAGGTGTATGTACAGTAGATAGAAAATAGATGGATGGATGCTAACAACAGCTGCACAAAACAATGGCATTCATTGGACTGTATATCATCACGTCTATCAGGAAACCTCCCCATGCTGATATACTATAGACTCCCTAAGATACACAAGAAGGGATCCGTGCCCAGGCCTCATCAGCAGCATCAACTCTGAAATACAACGTTGCCTAAAGCACTTAAAGGTAATTTTAGCTCCCTTGTATGGCACTATTGCACAACACAAAATGGACTTGAATATGGACAACCAGTTCGAGACTTTAAACTGGACACAGATGAAACAAAGGGGTCTCAGGACGTCCCATCACTATTCACATGTTTACCAACCACTTAGGTAGCAAAGACCATAAGAAACTGCTGCAACAGGATAACATCCTAGCTGAAATTAGCTTTTGGGATTAGCACCTAACCATTGGTTCAGATATGTTGGGTCAAAGCCTTAACTCAGTGGACAGCAACATAAGACATTCTTGCTATTTTTCATCTTCAAGTTTGAAATTGGCAGCACTGTGCCAACAAATTAACAGCAGTCATAATGACAAGGTTGTCCCATTCAATAGCTCATCCAAATGCAGCGTTCTTTTTCATGGACCGGTGAATTATTCGTGCCCCTCGGTATCCCAAAATCTGTTGTTTAATGGTGCATTCAGGCAGCCAGCATCAACATCAGCGGCCTCGCATGACCATGTTCAGTCATCAGTCACCTCAACTAATGTACCAATCAAGGACACTGGCTGTCTTTATAATGATGTCCTACTAAATGCTGCACAACATTAATGGTTTTCCACTGAATTAAATAGCCAGGATCATTTATGTCTAATAGTTATTAACAACAATTCCCACCAATTTTAGAAGGTTTTACACTACAACAGACAGGAAACTTGAACACCAATGGCCTCTGCTGTATGTCAAAGAAGACACAGCAAATGCACATGCTGGAAGACTGCAGGCTACTCAAGCATGGAATCTGCTAGGAAAGGAATAGGGCAGCAAGTGGCCCATGACCTGCTTATCATAATCTATAAAAATGCAGTGCAGTGAGAATTCAGATATTTCATACAGGAGTCAAGTGTATGAAGCAGATCTACCCACATTACACCCACATTGGACACATTTATATGTACAGTCAGTACAACAGTAGTTACAGTCACCCAGCTACCACGATCTTTCCGTAACCTTCACCAAAGGTGCTTTTGTTGCCTAAACCACATACGGAAGTCTAGATGCAAACCTCGGACACGAGACTCAAAGGCCCTGTTCAGACCTGGCTTTAACATGCGTCCTCAGGGATCAGATCTCAAGTGGACAGCTTTAAGTACGTCTCTTCACACCTGGCATTAGAATGCGTCTCCAGTGACCACTTGTGATCCAATCTCACTTTCCCGCTTGTGTCGCTCAACATGGCTGCTCCATCGGTTATGGCGTCCATCGTTCAGTTAAAAAGAGGCTCTTCTTGGGTGTAGTCGAGCTCTGAGTCCAACACTTCTCCTTCACCGGGACAGAAGGACGGTCGGTCTCCTAGCACCCTGTCCAATTCGTCGTAAAAAGGGCAGCTTACCCTGTCCCTACCGGACTTCCTGTTTAAGTCCTGAAAGCATTCTTCAGGTGTTTTATTTTTCGTTGGCATTGCTGCCAAGCTCGACTATAACCATTCCCCTCCATCTTCACGGAAAGCTCCTCATAAATCGTCCAGTTGTTATATGAATCATTGAGTTTCCTTTGCATTGACTCTTCGGCCCAAATGGAATCAGGCAGCGTGTTTCTTGTGTACTCCAGCCACGAGAATCCATTTTGCGTGTTATTGTTCTTTTGTTGTTCTTCTTCTTCTCTCTTTCTCTTCTGTTGTTGTTTGCCTGTTGTCGTTTATAAAGACGCCGTTGGCGCGCGAATGAGTAGCCTACGTGCTTCCGTTTACACCGAGGACATAGGGGGGGTTTAATGTGGCCAGGACGCATTCGCATACACACTGCAAAAAGAATGTGTCCATATGTGGCCCAGACCACCTCTGAAAGTGGTCTGAAAGATCAGATCTCAATGCGTCCTGTATGAGTCTTGAGTGCGTTCACACCTGTACTTAGAGCTGTCCACTTGTGATCTGATCACTGAGGACGCATGTTAATACCAGGTCTGAACAGGGCCACAGCCGCCATTCACCCCAACACCTCTCTACCACTCCGGTGCAGTAGATAAATGTAGCGCTTCATCCACTCAAAAAAAAATTGCCTCTGAACCTAATCCAGTCAGCGATTACATTCGACAGCACAGCGAAATTGGGAAATCAATTTGGTCAATTTTTGTCTGGAGACTCGTGGTGGAACAACATCTTACCAACTCAATTCATGTTGGGTTTTTCTTCATTTCTCACCAATGTTAATTGACTTTCAGTAGTAGTCCATCATGTCTAAAAGTGACGGGGATTGTGTGAAGTAAGGTTTGGTCTCTATAGCGATGGAAATTGGCAATGAACTGGCAAATGGCATTCAGAATACAGCAATATTAGCACGCGCACACATACACACACGCACGCACACAAAACCCTCAAAGGTACACCCAAATTTCATACATTGCAAATTCAGAAGTGAGGCACTGTTGAATAGAAAAAAAAAACTATTCATTGGCTCTCTCCCTCTGTTTCATTCATTCATTCAGCCCATCATCTCTTTCTGTCTTCCGTCGGCCAGCGGGTGGCTGCAAAATGAGAATGGGGTCAACCTCTCCTCATTTACCTAACAAAAGACTGGAAAAAATAGAGAGAAAGAGGAGCTGACGGCTGTCACGGAGAGAAAGAGAGAGGGGATCCAAGACAGATGACCTGCAGCTTCACTCTGAAAAGTTTCATTCCATTACATCTCACACAATCCACATCATGTCAGCACCTATCAATTACTGTCTGCATCAAACAGCATAAAAGGAAGTCTAATCATCAAAGAGCATTTGGAGAGTGATCAATGATGGCTTCCTACCTTCCACCACTGAAACAAGAGTGATGACGAGATCATTAGCTTATTCTGGTCATAACGAGGCTATGATTGTATGTGTGTGTGTGTGTGTGTGTGTGTGTGTGTGCAAGGTGATCCACCACACCCTGCAGAGAAAAAGGTTTCTAAGGCTTTTTAACACCGCATTCAGCTTCTCTTACTACATCCACACCTCTTCTCTTTCAGCTCACTTCAGAGTTGTATTCAATGTCACATATGAGATGGGAATGTTAATTAAATTGGTCACACCTGCAGACAGTAGGATATGCACTGTGTGGCTGTAGGCTATTATGTGGAAAATAAATTAACAAAAATATTATAAATGTAAATATCAGACTTGGTATGGCAGATACTTAGTAGTAAAGGACTTCCTCAGTTCATGAGCAAAAAGCATTATCAGAACTTACCTTCTTATGACTGAAATATTGGTCACTCTATACAAGGCCCCTTGAACCTTTGGCCCTTTGGCCTGTGCCCGGTGGACCTGAGCAGCAACAAGATTTCTGCTGGAGAACTGAGACCGTCCTCCCAAGTAGGAGACAGCATCAGTCGTTTCATTTATTGCCCAAAAACGGCAATATGTTCAAGTGACCAAGCCCTCCGGTGGCCGTAGTAGATATGATGGGAGGAAGTCAGGTGACGTTGTTATAGAGCAACAAACTCTGCGTAGAGGTAGGGATTTGCTTTTTTTAAATGGAAGTCAACATTTCATGTTTTTAGCCAAGGTGGAGAGATCAGCACCGCCGACACTGCTCTATTCTCCACCTAAATGAACGAAGACACAGCTCATGTCAGTGCTAATAAAATGTGCTAGCAAAATGCTGGCTCTTTCCTCACCACAAAAAAGGTCTGAAAATCTTCTTTTGTTGCATCGCTGGTCTGTGTCTGGTCTTGTGATTTTGTGGTGCTGAATGGACCGCCCCCGTTAATTGAACTTAAGAAGCGTCTCTTCTCATTTGTCATCGTAAACTAATGCTGGGTTCAGACTACACAATATCAGCCAGACCCGGCAGACGTGGGCGTTGGGTTGGGTCGGGAACGGCAATGGACATCGGGCGCGACAATTGATCCCGTATAGTGTGTCATAGTGGACGACAACCGCCGCCGCATCTGGGAGTCCTCATGACGTCAGAGAACGATAAGCATGTTAGACGTCTTTTTTTTAGGCTTTTCTGAACACCAGACAGTATCAGTATCATATACACCGCTTCGGGCGCCATTGCTTGTTTACATTCTTGTTCCCGGAAGTCAGCCCCTAGCAACTCCTTCCCGATGACATAGTGCACGT
This sequence comes from Sebastolobus alascanus, assembly GCA_916701645.2. Lineage (NCBI taxonomy): Eukaryota > Metazoa > Chordata > Actinopteri > Perciformes > Sebastidae > Sebastolobus > Sebastolobus alascanus. The sequence continues at coordinate 1,983,277 of CAKAOJ020000006.1, forward strand.
CGTGAAAGAGAGCAAGCGATTATTGGTCAGGCACCAATGTAAAGTCTTTCGTGTCTCTCTGAAATAATTTTTGAATCCATAATCAACTAATCTGACACAGTGACCATTTTAACACACACAAACCTGGCATAAGTTGGTTTCATCAAGGAGAGGAAAACATACACATTCTCAAAATTGTTTGTGGTGCTGGGAATAAATATTGGAGATATGTACTTTTTCAAATAAAAAATGACTTGCTCCCGCACACACTTTTCTCTGCTTTATTAGTCAACAAGGACCTTCATCAGGACATTAAGAAGATAAAATGGTGGTGTGTGTTCTTTTAACTACCACCAAATCAATGTGATTAGATGATTGGAAGTCTCTGCCATCCCTATTGGTTGAGGACGTGACATCATCACATATCCATTGCACCATGAAAAAAACAGGAAGAGAAGAGAAGAAAAATACATGTCAAACAAATAACATCAAACATACATCACTATTGAAGGAAAAAACTAATAATCTTACCATAAATTAAGAAGAAGTTCTATATAGAACTTCTACTTAATTGTAATGATGATGACTTGGCATTTTGATCTTGTTGTTTGAGTTGCTGTTAGTAACTTGACCAAGCAATGTTTTTAATGTGTAACTTTATATACCTATGATCATGTGCCCTTTCATGGTGCAATGGATATGTGATGATGTCACGTCCTCAACCAATAGGGATGGCAGAGACTTCCAATCATCCAATCACATTGCTTTGGTGGTGTTTAAAAGAACACACACCACCATTTTATCTTCTTAATGTCCTGATGAAGGTCCTTGTTGACTGAAACGTTGACTAATAAAGCAGAGAAAAGTGTGTGCGGGATCAAGTCATTTTTTATTTGAATAAGTTGGTTTCATGTCATACCTGTAGCTATTAGTGAAATGTTCTGTTTCTCTCAGGTAGGTTTTACTGCATTTGAATCTGCTGCTGTTGCTTCAGCCATTACCAGGTGTTCAGACTGAAAACAGCACCGCACTGGAAAATAAATGCAAGGGTGTATGACGCACCCATGACTATCCAGGCAGGCCTGTTTGAGGATAGTTTCATGAATTTTTCTGCGTCTCAATGTGCGTTATTCAGTACTCACACTTGTAATTTTGAGTGCATAAGTGTGCCCACACTGACAAGTATGGCAAAATGCAGTGCACTATGTACCTATCTAGATGGTGTACTCCTAACGGTCAAAAAGTTGAGTGTGGAATGCTGGACACTTCTCACCCTCAATGGTCCCATCTTGGCAACATAGCGAAAGGGGAGGGACCACCAAACTTGTGAAAACTGCGGCCGAGGAAGCTACAGTGATTGCTCCAGTGAACACCGCACTATTCAAAGCCAGCAGATATTTTGGTGGGCGACAATCGCAGTCAAATGTTGGCAGTAATCCTCCGTCCGGTTGCAATGTGTCGAATGGCTATCGGGTCGACCCCATCCTGTGCTTTTTGACGGAGCCCTCTGAGTCAGTAAGCAGTATTCTCACTGAAATGAATGAGAGGGCTGCATGTCGGTCTAGCACTGTCTTACTCTATGCTTATTCAACCTGATAGGAGGACACTGGAGTTTGCATCCTGTTGCAGACCAAAAAAGAAGGTTCACCAAAGAGTTAACAATCAATTCAAACTAATTTATTCACTATGCATACAAAGAACAGGGCCCAACCTGCCCATGCAACCCATTCTCACTCCCAACGCGCTAAAGACCGACGCTTTGTCAGTGGCCCTACACTTCAAACTATGACGCTCTAGATGCCCCTCTCACGTCACTTTTGGACATGTCAGGGTCAGGTTGTCAGTTTTCGCTCGTTACATGCATGATGTCTTTTCAAAATAAACTTCCAATGTAGGTTTACTTAGTTTTACTTATGCAACAAAACTACTTGGTTAGATTTAGGCAACACAAGTACTTGGTTAGGCTTAGGAAATGGTCGTGATTTGGGTATATTTGTTACGTAAAATTGGTTTCACACGGGACACGAACAGCAGTCTCCTGGGTGTAAATCCTGTGTTTGTTCGACCCGTACAACCTCCCGTCCCACATGTTCAGCGTGGACTTTCTCACTCAGTCTGTATACTACATCAGTTGCTCTGAGTGTCTAATATTTTAGAGGCTTACAGACACTAAAGCGTGCCTTGGTGCGTCGGTATCAGGCCTATACATGTGAGGCAGAGAAGTGGGTGGTTGATTCAGGGGCTGGAACCAGAATAACTGGATGCTTATCTATAGCTGGATTAGACTACATAATATTATTTGTCTGAATAAATGTCACTGTGTCAACAACCAGCAACTGTCCTATCCTGCCTATTAAGCCTCATTGGAAACCCATCTGCTGCAAACTGGTGTCCAGTGAATGAAATGCGTGTGTGTGTGTGTTTGTGTGTGTGTGTGTGTGTGTGTGTGTGTGTGTGTGTGTGTGTGTGTGTGTGTGTGTGTGTGTGTGTGTGTGTGTGTGTGTGTGTGTGCGTGTGTGTGTTTGTGTGTGTGTGTGTTGTCTAACTCCTCAGGCAGGAAGAACAGAAAGAGAAACAGAGGGAGGAATAAAAGAGGAGGGAAAGAACGAGCAGCCATCCATCCATCCATCCAGTCAGTCAGTCAGTCAGTCAGTCAGTCAGTCAGTCAGTCAGTCAGTCAGTCAGAGAGACAACAGCTCGCTGTCACAGACCTCTCCCACAGCTGCTGATATCTTCATACAAATAATGATCATTTACATTTTAATTAAAAATCATCATTATGTTGATCATTTACATCCTAATGAAATACATTTGCATGGTAATCACATCAGGACGGTATTGTGACAGGGAAGCGTTCTGCCTTTTCACAGACAAATAAAGAGACAGACGAACGGAGCGGACAGACAGAGAGATAAAGGCAAACTGAAATGAAACCACACAGAGCAGATGGGAATCAGCTCATTGTCTGATTCACTTTGACATCTTTATTTCAATCAGGGGGATTTTTTTCTTTTTTCCACAGAGACCACTGTACCACGCAGGCCTCAATAAATAAACCCTTATTGTGATGAGAGCTGCTGTCCTGCAGCCTCTGATAGCACCTACATAAAAGACCTGGAGGGTCTTATCACAATGGAAGCTTGTCCACTGTCAATAGAGAATTATTTCATCAATGGAGGAAACCTATCAAAGCAATTATCCACTCATTCAATCTCCCTCCACTTAGCTCTTCACTGTGAAATAAAGCTGATACCATTCATGGCCGAGGATTCTCACAGCTCCACAAAAACATTTACTGAGTACAGATAATTTATTTTTGCTCACACATGTCTCCACTCAGTACATGCATACAGTCTCTTTTCAAAATAAACTTCCAACATTGGTATACTTGTTTTTTTAGGTTTAATTACACAACAAAACTACTTGGTTAGGTTTAGGCAACAAAAGTAATTGGTTTAGGCTTAGGAAAAGGTTGGGTTTGGGTTAAAATAAGTATGGTTCCTGTGTTAGATAACTGCCGTTAGTAAAGTTACGTAACAAGACTAAGGTAAAATAAGTCGACGTTGGTTGATGGAGACAGATTGTTTCTTTAGTGGAAGGTATTTCAACCAAAACTGTTGGCAGTGTGACAAAAAAGACCTCATTGTCCACTTACTTGTTTTTATGGAGCTTTCAGCTGTATTATGGGGATGGAGTTTACTCAGTTGTCATGGAGAGGGATCTACTGCATGCATGCATTGATGAAGACATATTGTTGAAAAGCTCTGAAAAAAAGCTAGTAAGTGCACGTTGGTTTGGAATTGTGTCGTTAAACTACTCTTTCCTAAACTCAAGAGTGAACTTTTAATGCGTTTCTGTCGACAGTGTGTTCTGCTGCTGTTGAATTTTTGAAACGGCAGACTGATTGAAATGTTAGACTGCCTAATGGAGTGATAACCAAATGGCCATTCAGTGTGAACATCAGGCAGAGTTTTGGTGTGTCACACTAACTCCTGAGCAGAGCCTTGTAAAGGTCTTTGCTCTCAGTATTAGAGGCTTTTCTTGAGGACAAAAGAAGGGTTAGGCTGCTCTGCACATCAAATGTGGAGGTCAAACTGATCCACGTATTAAATAGAGAGGCTGGCCCGGGCCACACATCACACAGCGAGGCTGTACTGGGCCACACACTGGACACATTTAATCTGAGCCTGGCTCTCCTATTGGAACAGAGAGCTCAGACAGACAACACATAGCCGAGCAGACTTACATCGCCTCTGGCAGCTCGAGTGCTCCTTCTCTTCGTGGCTTTTCTCCTTTTCTTACCTTCTACTGTGGACAATCTCCTTACACCACAATAGCATGGAGGATCCCTTTAGACCACAATGCCGTGCTGCTGCAGCATGGACAATCCCGTCCAGCTACAAAGCACAACATTCTCTGCTGCTCAGCTTCAATTAGCTGTGCTCTGATACATCTCAATACAACTTCAATACGGCTTCAGCGAAATTTAAATATGGCTCAAAACATCTCAATTCAACCTCAGTGCTTCTCAATGCAGCTTCAATACTCCGTCCCTACATCTTAATACGGCTCAGTACATCTCAATACAGCTGCAGCACATCTAAATACGTCCTCAGAGCTGGTCTATGAGACCATTCAGCAGCTCAGATTCTCCACCTGAAGCCCTCGGCGTGCTGGGCTCAGTTTGTTGCTGCTGTGGAAGAATGAGTGACAGAATGGAGAGAATTCCAGTCGGGATGCTCAGTCAAGAGTTCAGCTTGACTCATAACGACGGGAGCTTAACGCTGACTTAACAAACTGAATGGTTGTCAGCACTGCTAACTGAAGTATGTTGGCCGGCTCTGGACGTCCTAAGAATGGCTAACACCGCCTTGGATCAACATTTACCCCAAATAATGTGCGCCAGTGTTTACTGTCCTCTCCTGAGCTCTGAATAGAAGAATAAACACTTTGACTAAGCTTGTAACTATCAGGTGGAACTCATTTAAAGGAAAAGTGCCTACATGCCACACTTATCAATACTCTGAAAAGGGTACTACTCATCTAAAATGGGCTGTTAGTTCAAAATTGAGTATCAAAGTCATGGAGCATGGCAGACGTTTAATGTGTTGTTTGAAAAACTAATATTAAATATCCAAACCGTTGAATGCAATGGCATACACAGACAGCCTAATTAAGGGCCCAGTCATACCAGCATTTATACCAGAAATCAAAAGTGGACTCAGTTGAGTGCAGATCTCAGCCAGATGTGTCTGCAGAAACCACTGTTGTAATGTCATGGGAACTGAGATTTTCAGATTGTTGTCAACAGTTGTCTAATTTTTTTTCTCATACACTGCAAAGAGGTTTTATTGTCATCTCGATCTCCTCCCATTGCACAACCTTCTTTAAAAAAAGGATGCAATGTGGTCCAATGAGCGATCATGGACCCTTTTTCATCTATAGTTTTCTAACTTTTTTTTAATCACAGGTATTTCAGACCACCTTTACATTCACCCGAACATCCTGCTTTTACGCAACCAACAGTTATTAAAGAAAATCATGCAATATGGACCAATCCAATTCTCAGTTTCCCACTGTTAAACCTCCTATTATTCATTTCCAGCCCGTCCATTCACAGCTGCACAGCTTTTATTTTGTTGAATTTTCTTTTTTTGAAGGGGGGGGTTCAAATGCAAATCATATTTTTCATTTGATTTAAGCGCATTATTATATTATATTATATTATATCACATTATATCAAAATTTTATTGCTGATCATTATGATCTTTTTTATTCTATTTTATTTTATTATTTTAATACAATCTGCTTATTTTGTGTAGTTTCATAATTTTTATTTATTTATTTTTATTGTTATTTTTATTTCCTTGTATTTTATGTATCTTTTATTATCTTAAATACCCATCTCTTATTGCTTTCTTATTCAATGAACTTTTGTATTGGTTGTTTTGGTGTGCATTAGTCTCTAAATCCATTTTTAACACTCTATATTTGTCAATCGTCTGTCCAGCACTTTGAATTGCATTTGACTTGTTTGAAAGATGCTATATAAATAAAGTTTGATTGATTGATTGATTGATTGATTGATTGATTGATTGATTGATTGATTGATTGATTGATTGATTGATTGATTGATTGATTGATAGATATCATGTTATATATTTGTGAGCAGATAAAGTTATATGAGGAGTTTAAATGACACTAGTTAACTACTGAACACAGAAAATAAAGCAGTGTAGTAGATTTCTAGCAAGGACTGGTGTAGGCCTTGCCCACTTCCGGAAAGTATCTATTATAGTAAACATTTTTGACAGGATCCCTCTACAAACATAGCTTCAAATGTTAAAATGTTTTATACACCATCACTGAACATAATCTGGGGTTTTGGGGGTTAATTGTCCACTAGTGGTTATCACTGAGGAGTTGTGGCCTGTAAATGATAAATGCTCACATCTGTGCAAACATTGAATGATACAGTAAATGGCATGCAACGTGTAATGAAGAGGCATAGCCCATAATGAATCCACTCTTTCTTGTTCATGTATTTTTTGAAAGTTCTGCTCAAATAAAAGTGTGTGTGAAAGTGCTCTGCTGTATCTCACAACCAAACAGCACTGAAAATAACTGAAAAACAAACGGTTCCAAAAGCAGGCAGATAAATGGGTCACTAATATATGTACAAACACACACACACACACACACACACACACACACACACACACACACACACACACATACACACACACACACACATACACACGCATCCTTGTACTTCTATCTCTGTGAGGACCCTCATTGACATAATGTATTCATTACAATTACATGCCTAAACCTAACCCTAACCTAAACCCCAATTCTAACCTGAACCTTAAAACCAAGTCTTAACCATCAAACAGGCCTTTGAAGAAGTAAGAACCAGCCAAATGTCCACACTTTCCAAAAATGTCCTCACTGTACTGGTTGGAAACTTGTTTCAGTCCTCAATATGCTGCAAGTACAAGAACACACACACACATACACACACACACACACACACACACACACACATACACACACACACACAAACACGCACACACACACACACAATTACACTTAAGGCTTCATTAATGTGATGGAGACTTCATTAACAAAATGGAGGGGATTTATAGAGGAGGAGAGGAGGTGCAATAAAGATTAAAAATCACCAAATCCTTGCAAATTTTTTGGAACTACATGTTACACACACAGGAGGAGAAAAAGACAGGCAGAGAAAGATTAACAAAACGCTTCCTGGGTGCTTCTCAGGGAACCTCTGGTGAGGTTGCTTTCAGCAGGGATGGATTGAAAAGTGGGCTACGATCAATCTGCATATTATTAGTCAATATATACAGATAGAAAAAGAGCTGATGTAAAACTGTTAACACAATAAAGATGTTAACTCAGGAAAGTGATGGACTTACATGAAATAACCCAGTCGGCTACGAATTACTTGTTCTTTCTCACCGCGGACGGCCAGCAGTTCGATGTCTCGCCACACATCCACACACGTATCTCTCTGCTCGAAGAAGGAAGAAGACGGGGTCACGCGTCATCAACGCGTCATCAGTCACACTGCGCATGTGTTATAACCTGTGGTCTTAATGCTCAGGCTGATCGGAATCCTTAAAAAAATACCTGAATCCGGATCATGATCTGGATCGCCACCAAAATCTACTCAATCTGCTCACATATCCCCGCTCACCGCTTGACCCCTACTAAAGTAGGGCCAAAAGTTTTGCCCTTTTGGAGCTAATGGAATTAGTCTATTGAGCACAATGTAGCTTGTTATTAGCTCACCTTCCTCAAGTCCAGGGTGGCCAAAACTTTTATGCTGTTTGACCACACTGTCAACCATCATACCAAATGTGAAGTTCAAGTTAATCAATATCACTCTCTATATGTAATAGAGAGTGATATTGCTCCTGGTAAATCTGGACAATTATTCGCGTTCCATTCTCCAGAGTTCGCTCGGTCACTGCATGTTAGGAAGAGGTATGAGACAGTCCAAAAAATATTATTACACATTAACAACTCTCTCCCAAATCCAAAAGGTGTGTGAGTGTGGAGCTGCTCCATAGCCAAAGAATGGGAGACTGGTTTTGTGTTTGTTTTCTTCTTTGTACCCAAATGAGCTTTATTTTATTCTCAGTTGTGAAACAAAAAATGTTCCCATATACTCAGAACATTCCTCTGGGTGCTCTCAGTGTCATCTAAACCAGGGGTCAGCAACATTTACTATCAAAAGAGCCATTTTAGTCTAAGTATATATATATTATCTTTTATCTAGACCTCAGTATGTGAGGCATGATAAGAAACGGTCTGACAGCATTTTTACTAAAACAGGAGCCCCACAAGGCACAGTTTTATCTCCTTTTTTATTTACACTCTACAACGCTGACTACAGGCAGAGTCAGGCGTCTCGTCTAATCCAAAAATGTTCAGACGACACTGCTCTAGTGGGTCTACTAAACAGAGGCAGTGACCTGGCCTACAAAAGAGAGGTGGAATCATTTGTCAGCTGGTGTGATAAAAACTTTTTAAAACTGAATGTTGGGAAGACCAAAGAACTGATCATTGATTTTAGAAGGAAGAAAGAGGAGGTCTCCCCAGTGGTAATAAAGAGCCAGCCGATTGATATTTTCCAGGTTGCTCCGGTGCCGCAGGTTGCAGACCCCTGATCTAGACCATCTCTCCCAATTCATTGTCTATGGAGCAGCTCCACAGTTTATACCCTATGACATCACAAGATTGAGTTTTCGAACTTTAGTTTTTAGATTTGGGAGAGAGTTGTTCATGTTTACTAATATTATTTGGACTGTCTTAAACCACATGAATAACATGTATGAATTTTGAAAATGGGCTTAGCTCCCCTTTAAGTGGCTAAAATGAGGTGGGGCGGGAGGGAGGGGGGGGGGGTCCTGTAAGAGGCTTTCACTGAATACAAGACCTCAGCACAATGGACAGCTAGATCCAGAGAGGTGATGAAGACGTCCAGCCCACCCTGGATACTTAAAAGACTGACCTTCAACAAAAGGCTGCAGCAAGTGTCTCAATAAAGCCTTCTCACACAGGACCAGTGTAACCTGAAGACCTCACGTGATTGAAGATAATTACTGAGGTTGTCCGTGATCTCAAAGCCCTGGGAATCTGACAAGTCTTTGAGGGACAAATTTGACCACATATTGTTTTTTTTAAGTGGAGAATTAACTACAGACACTGCAGTGGAAAATATTAAAAGGTAAAAGTCACCCTAACTACAAAAACACTTTTCTATTCATGCAGATAGTGTTCATTTTATTTGTCCAGGTTTTGAGGTATCAGTCTCTGAGATTTCTGCCTCCACTCAAATACTATGGAGATGAATTGAATTTGTTTTGTGCTGCCCACTCCACTGATGTCTTTCAGGTGGTGGTGGTGGTTTAGAAACTTAACTTAAGGAAAAGTAGAAATGCAGCGCTGTAAAAATATAAATAAAAATAACAAATCCATTCAAAACATGTACTAATGTATAAAAGGATGACAGTATTAGCAGCAAAATGTACTTTTGCTGTCATAAGTTGTCATAATGCAGACAGAAGGGTGTCTTTCAGAGTGTTATATTAGTATATATGACATTATTGCATTATTGTAACTAATGCATTAACATATTTTAATGCTGTAGCTGGCTTTTTGGTAGGTTTTGGTGGTTTCAACTATAGCTAACCATATATTATTTCTAAAGGTGTAAAAAAAATACTGTAAAGTATCCACTAGCTGCAGCTGCAAGATAAATGTAACAAGAGTAAAAAGGTACGAGTACCTCAAAAGTACAGTACTTGAGTACTTCAATAGGGGGCCATTTTTTTCTCCAGGGCTCATCAGCAATCTGGCTCTGGTTACTCTGGATATTTCACAAACTTCACTACTATCCGTCATCGTTGGAAGTACTTGCTACCTGCTGTATGAATAAAATATGTCTCTGACCACTTTATTTGTGAAAAATTTGTATATGCTGGTTTTCGAGATATGATACACATGGTTCCATGTTTATAAAAAAATTGTATGACCAATATTTTGAGCTGAAATTTGGGATTACCAAGTGACAACAATTAATCCTGAGGCGAACATGAACCACATTTCATGAAAATCCATCCGATAGTTGTTGAGAGGTTACACTCAAAACCACAAATATCAACCTCATGGTGGCGCTAGAGCAAAAGTCATGAGAACACTAAAGTCATTAGGATTCATCCTCTGGACCATGGATGTGTGTGCCAATCCAGTAGAATTTGAGATATTTCACAGGATGAGTGAAAACTCTGATCTGCTGGTGGCGAAAACTGTGAGGATCGCCAAAGCTACGAGGGTTCATCCTCTGGGAAACATGGATATCTGTACCAAATTTTGATGGCAATTATTAAATTAGAATTAAAGATGTTCCAATATGATTCTTTTCTCCCTGATACCAGTTCCGATACCTGAACTTGCATATTGGCCGATACCAACTAGTAGTAAGCCCTGAGAGGGAAGTGAGAAAAACGAAGTCTGATATAAATTGTTTCTCCACTGTGTTTATGACTTAAGAATTATTAGTAGTATTTAGTATTAGTATTTCAAATGGATAAACTCAATGTTAACAGGTATGTAGTAATGTATATGCATATGAGAAGTAATAAATTGTGCATGTTCTCCCTTGTCAGCGTGGGTTTTCTCCGGGTTCTCAGGTTTCCTCCCACAGTCCAAAGACATGCAGGTTAGGTTCATCGTTGACTCTAAATGTCCCGTAGGTGTGAATGTGAGTGTGAATGGTTGTCTGAATCTGTGTGTCAGCCCTGTGATAGTCTGGAGACCTGTCCAGGGTGTAGAATATGATGATTAGATCAGTTGGTCTCTTGTTTTACACAGTAGCTTCATCAAATTAGATTAGAGTTTTCGGAACTTTTGAAAATTGGCTCTCCAGGGTAAAACAGTGATAACTAATGGGGAGGACAGGCAGGAGTTCAGCTGCTGAAATATTTTCACACCTATTAGCAAGCACCCACACCCACACACACAGACACACACACACACCCACACCCACAGAAAACCAGTCTCCCAGACAGTGTTTGTCATCATTTAGCTGGTGAGTACAGTTGTTTTCCTGCAGGCCAATGGGGACCAAACTGACACACAAAGAGAACCCAAGAGGCTCCGCCATGTTTCAGCCTGCCAAACACACACTCTGGAAAACAACTCTGTGTGTGTGTGTGTGTGTGTGTGTGTGTGTGTGTGTGTGTGTGTGTGTGTGTGTGTGTGTGTGTGTGTGTGTGTGTGTGTATTCCCCTCAGAGAGTAGAAATGGTTCTTGTCAGACACCCACACCCTGGGGTTTCTATAGCAACAGGCATGTCATAACAGTTCTCTCCGATGGCGTCACCAAACTACACACACACACGCACACACACACACACACACACACACACACACACGATCATCATCATTATCTTGTCAATGGTAATGGCTTGACTATATCTTATTGAAGAGGAGGAAAAAAATGATAATACGATCTTCACCTGAGTTGTATCACGAGGACAACACCAAAGTGATGATTCCCAAAGGTAATATTTGGTTCTCTTCAGCAGAAGAGCATCGAAAATTTAGGAGAATTTCACCTGCTGCTTGGATTCCTCTTGATTATCCTTAAAATATTTTAAAAGCTCCAACCAAGTTGATTCAGGTTTAGACACTTTTTTCTTAACAAATCTGATTATAGCCGTCTTACGTGGGAGCATGAACACGCTAAGCATTTAGACAAAATATATCATGCCATCCATTATCCTGAGAATGAGTCAGTAGTTCTTTAAAAAAGAATTAAGTATAAAAAGTTGATTATTTAGCCCGTTTTGTGGATGTGGACAGATGCAGATATGCTCTATGTGATGTGAATTGAAGCGTAGATGTGTCAGTGCGGATTGAACATTTTTTAGCAGCTCACAGGTGTCCCTCAAAATATCACACACTCTGAGTCAATAGACTGGACTTGGATATATGCTGCTACATACAATACAGACTAAACTCAACTGTACAATATTTTGTTCAATAATTCAACTGTGCAATACTCTGTCATTAATACTGTATTTACATTTCAAAAAAATATTCTTATTTAATTCTTATTCATACCATTCTTGCATTTATTTTGAACACACTTTCTCAGCATTTTGTATTTACTTATTTGCACTGTGTTTATATGTTGCATGTCTTAATGCATATATTTCTACATATTTCTTATATTCTCATTTCTTATTTCATTTTTTTTCTTATTTACTTATATTTATCTCTTTATATTGTGTTATATATTGCAGCATTATGTACATAATTTACATGTTACATACTCTTTTGTTTCTATGTTCTTACATTCTTTATGTTTATATAAGAGCAGGGAATATAATATTTCTGATTCTGATATAGTCAGCGTGTTGGCTGGTCGGGGCGAAACAGTGGGGAACAAAATTCTGTATGAACGCACTATAAGATGTTTTGTATTTCATTTTAAATGGTTTTGATATAATTTTACTTTGTTTGTTGGGTGTGATGGTGCAACGATATCTCCTACAAGATTACTAAACAGCATTCTCAATTATGTTTCGAGGGAAACATATTTTCTCCCAGATTACTGTTGCAGTTATAAACACGTGGTAAACACTGTGAACTGAAACAAAACAAAAACACAATAAAACTACTTGGTTTGGTTTAGTAAAACATAATTGTTTGACTTAAAATAAGTATTTTTTAATGTTATTTAAGTTATGGACGTAAATCAAAATAAGTCAGCATTGACTTTTGGTTTCACACGGGACACAAACATTCGATAAACTGCAGTTTTTAGCACCTCCTCATTGGCTTCACTGCTCAGCACCGGAGTTTGTTGCACTCCTCCCACCCACCCTTAGTAGACTTTTCGCTTGTTATACTCGTTGTTATACCATGTAACTTTCAAGAACGGGCGCTCCTTATAGTACGTCACTTGCTCTGACTGAATGCAAAAACGTTCAAGAAACAATGACAGCAGTTTTTTCCTGGCGACGGGGCAGACGGACGACACTTTCTCCCAGGCACGGCGCACCACCGTCGGCCACTTTCACAACACCACTGTGAGCTTTCAGTTCAGCTTTCTATACCATAATCCCCACCACACCCCGCCATACTGGCTGCTACGTTAGTATTTGCTTGAGAGCTCCAACCTGTACAACAAACTTCAGTTCTTTTCAGATGGTTAAACATAGCATATTAATTAATGTTCATTTTAATGGCAGAATTAGTTTCGTTTTGATGCTCATCATCAGTTCATAATGTCTTACTGGTTGGAGTCAGAAACCACGTCAAGGCCTTTAACCCAAACTTCGACAAACAGCTCAAATGGTCCGTACGAGTACTACATCTTGTTGTTGTTTCTCCTCTGTGAGCTCAACCAGGCCGGTTGTAAATTAAGCGTCTCACCACTTAGTGCCCCACAGGTCAGATAAACAGTCTCTGAAAGAAGTTTCAAGAATTAAGGAATAATTCTATCATCATGTTCATTGTTCTTAATCTTTTGATCATCATCGTCCCTACACTAAGTTATATTTTTTTTATCCTTTATATTTTTTCTAATTCATATTTTGACAATAATCTTTAAGCACAGCTTTAAGAACACACCTCCCTGCATTTCACATTAATATATGGCAAATAACCCTTTGATAATTAATCCTAAATATTTGGTACTTTATATTGTAATATGATCCCCAGGATTAGTAGTTATTGACTTCAAACTAATTCCTTTTCCATGTGGTGTTTACTATTTTGCATTGTATTGTTTATTTGGGAATCCAAACAGACAATACAACAGGGGATTTCACATTTTCAGTTTGTTTGGGGGCCCAAGTGGATGAGAGGCCCTAAGGAGCCACTCATGCCTTCAGCCTTCCCTGTGCTTTACAATAGTCTGCTTCTTTTCATCGTGTGTGTATATAGTGGTTTAATGACAAACGTGAAAAAGCACAGTGTGCAGTCAATGAAGCAGCAGTTATCTCTGACTTCAGTCTATGTAGTAAATCAGTGCAGAAACACAGACACACACACTCGCTCTACACGGAAGTGGAGTGTTAAGTGATTTCCACAACAGTGATTATACTGAGCCACTGAGCAGAGAGTTACGAAATAAAGCGAGTGTAAACAGTGTCTTTGTGTCAACCACATTTACACAGCCTGATGGAGTCGGCACAATAGAGCCTGCAGCTCCGATTCTGGTTGTATTTGTAGAGTGATTTATCCAACAAATCATGACAAGAGACACACGTGTGGAGGGACTGGAACTGGAGGAGGAGTGAAACAATTTAGTTTAACCCATTTTTCTCTGCTTCTGTCTGTCAGCCTCTGAAAAGAGACTCTGTGAGAGAAGTCTGGTGCAGAGACCCACTGGATTATTAGATCTCCACCCTTAGAGCGATCTCCTCATCTTTCATACTCTGCTCAGCACTTTGATCCATGGCAAGGTATTTCGAATACAGGTGACCAGATTTGTATGAACTTTGCAGTGATGCTCCTCAGAGTTGGATTAAATGGGGCCTGTAGTCTAAACCAACAGCTTGCATTGCATGCAGCATTTGGGGCAGAAATCCTTTACAATAATTATTAATTTTAGGGTTATAATTCTTGTATTTGTTTTATTTTTGCTATTGATATTTTTTCATACTATTATCATATAATCTGTTATTATTGTGAAATTACAAAAAAAGAACATTTTCTAATTAATAATGGTCAAGCATATTTAAGTATATGAAATATATTCAAATTCCTTATTACACGTTTGACCTTTTTACAGATATTTTTTTTTACCAGATAAGAATTTGTACAAAGGTTAATAATATAAAAAGTGTATTAAAAATTTTAATACATATTCTTACACAGTCGTCTAAAGATACATTATTTGTGACAAAGTTAACCAAATCATTCTTTACAATACACATTTAATTAATTATAAGACACATAGATCTACAGGCGTAGTATACAAGGAGTATAAAAACATAAAGATGAAGAAAAAGGTAAAAAAAAGACTTTGAACATTATGGAAGACAGATGAAGACATGTCTCTTTTCTCTGACAGATCTTTCACTGCTCTTTTCATCTCGTCCGAGAGGCCTCTGGAGATGGAGGAGCAGCAGCTGACAGGTCCTGTCCTCGTGTGCTTCTCTTCATTATTCCAGCACATGTAGAAGAAGAGCAACTAATGACAGAACATGCGCTCTCTGTCATCAGGTCACATCTGACAAGCTGCTCCTGTCAAAGCTTTTATACTGTTTGAATGTCAGAGGAGAATAGCTGCTCAGCATGTCATGATGGACTCGTCTCCTGGTGAATCCCCCTAATACATTTTCTTACCAGTTTTATCATTGATAGAATAGAGAATTCTGCTGCCTTTTTCATACAGTAAAAAAATTACAATCAATAAGTCAAAGATGGAACCTGCCGTGTTGTTTATGGCTTCGTGATTTCAATATGTTCAATATGTTACCCGGCTTCCGAGGTATCATTCACATACCTCAGAAGCCGGGTAACATCAGATGGTGGAGCTGACCAAGACATTATGGCCAGTTTAGGAAAAGCAAGGGCAGCATTTCTAAGAATTGGAAACATCTGGAAGTCGACACAGATAACTAGAAACACCAAGATAAAGTTATACAACAGCTGTGTACTATGTCCTTCTATATGGTGCTGAGTGCTGGAGAATGACTGAAAGAGACATAAGCAAGCTTTCCAGCTTTAACAACACCTGCCTCAGAAAGATCATGAGGATATTCTGGCCTATAGGAAGATTACAAACCATGAACTACACAAAACGACGGGGTGCTTGGACATGGAAACAATATTGATAAGAGGAAGAAGGAGATGGCTAAGACATGTGTTAAGGAAACCATCTGATGACATGAGAAAAGTGGTGTTGCGTTGCACACCAGAGGGAAAAGAGGGTGGCCCAAAACAATCTGGAGGCGAACCATCTAAGGAGAAATGAAGACGAGAGGATACAGCTGGAACAGCATTGAGAAGAAAGCAAACAACAGAGATGGGTGGAGATCCTTAGTCCTCGCGCTATGTGTCACCCGGCGCAACAAGGACTAAGTAAGTAAGATTTTCAATATAGTTTGATGATAACACAAATTTTATCTCTATCCACAGATGTTTATCTGATAATAAGAGAATTATCTGTTAATTTGTCCTAAAAAACACTTTATAAATGAGAATGAAAGTGTTCTCTGAGCCCGTTGGCCTCTGTGGTTCTCACTCATAATACAGAGACAATAGAGTGGCGAGAGGTGAAGGGTAGAGAGAGCCGGGCAGGGTTAGGGGGGCAGGTAGTGAGGGGTAGATTAAGCAGCGGGGACAGGGCAGGGAGGGGGGGCCGGGGCCTATTGGGGGTCTGTGAGCCAACACAGATTACTCACGCTTAACCTGGACTGAAGCAGCTTAGCTCCGGCTAGGACACACTGCTCTCTATTCTATACTGCTATTCAGTGGGCAGCCCTCCCTCTGGACACCCCCAATCCACCACCCCCAATGTGTTGGGGGGGTTCTCTGTTTTATCTTATAAGGTAGCAGAGCCTAAGGATGTCAATTTCTGCTTGCTCGGTCTTTCTATTCAATACTTTGGTCCCCAGTGCTGTATTCTGACACCTAATATGTGGATAACAATTAAATTTGCTGTTTAATCCTGGATGATTTTGTGCTACCAACAGGTTCAACACAGGCAGTAGAAGGGCATCATGTGTGGGGAGGCAACAAAATAGGGCTGCTTCCCTTCTCTGGCTTCAAACAAATGTTACTATACGATCATTTAAAACTACAGTAGGGTTGGATAAAGCCACACACTGTATTATCAGATATGGGATGAATACTTCATATTAAAGTGACATTATAACTTCACATTTGAGAAGGTAATGTACGCTTAACCGTTCTCCCGCACTTTACAAATGTCGGTGGTTGTCTGGTGTCGTTAGAGGACAAAAACGTCTGTGTCATAAAAATGCCATTAAAAATATCCATCCATCCATTTTCTTCCGCTTATCCAGGGTCGGTTCACGTGGGCAGCAGGCTAAGCAGGGAATGCAACGTTTTCCAGCTCTTCCTGGGGGACCCCGAGGCGTTCCCAGGCCAGACGAGATATATAATCTCTCCAGCGTGTTCTGGGTCCACCCCGGGGCCTCTTACCATCCTGATCAGATGCCTGAACCACCTCAACTGGCCCCTTTCAACGCGAAGTCTGAGCTCCTCACCCTATCTCTAAGGCTGAGCCCAGCCATCCTACGAAGGAAGCTCATTTCGGCCGCTTGTATCTCATTCTATCGGTCACTACACAAAGCTCATGAACCGTAGGTGAGGGTTGGAACGTAGATGGACTGGTAAATCGAGAGCTTTGCCTTCCGGCTCAGCTCCCTCTTCACCACAACGGTCCGGTACAGCGCCCGCATAACTGCAGATGGTGCACCGAGCCGCCTGTCCATCTCCTGCTCCATTTTTCCCTCACTCGTGAACAAGACCCCGAGATACTTAAACTCCCTCGCTTGGGGCAAAGACTCACTCCCCACCAGGAAGAGCAGTCCCCTGGTTTCCAGCAGAGAACCACGGCCTCAGACTTGGAGGTACTGACTCTTATCCAGACCGCTTCACACTCGGCTGCAAACCGCCCCAGTGCTGCTGCAGGTCACGGTCTGATGAAGCCAACAGAATCACATCATCTGCCAAGAGCAGAGACGCAATTTTGAGGTCCCCGAACCGGACACTCTCCTTCCCCCGCTGCGCCTTGAGATCCTGTCCATGAAAATCACAGGATCGGCAACAAGGGACAACCCTGGTGGGGGCCAACACCCACTGGAAACGTGTTTGACTTTGTTCCCAGTATACGGACGCAGCTCTCACTTTGGTTATACAAGGACCGGATGGCTCGTAACATGGACCCTGGTGCCCCATATTCCCGCAGTACCCCCCCCCACAGGACTTCCCGGGGGACACGGTCATAAACCTTCTCCAAGGCCACAAAACACATGTAGACTGGATGGGCAAACTCCCATGCTCCCTCCAACAGCCCCCCGAGGGTAAAGAGCTGGTCCACTGTTCCACGGCTAGGACGGAATCCGCATTGTTCCTCCTGGATCTGAGGTTCGACAATCGGTCGGAGCCTCCTTTCCAGCACCCTAGAATAAACTTTCCCGGGTAGGCTGAGCAGTGTGATACCCCAGTAATTGGAGGACAACCTCCGGTCCCCCTTTTTAAAAATGGGAACCACCACCCTGGTCTGCCATTCCACAGGCACTGTGGCACCAAGAGAGCCCAACAATGTCCAGAGCCTTCAGCATCTCAGGGTGAATCTCATCCTGAGATGCGCCTTGCCACCGAGGAGCTTTTTGACTACCTCAGCGACCTCTGCCAAGGATATGAACAAGCCTTCCCCCGAGTCTTCAAACTCTGCCCCCTCTACGGAGGACATGTTGGTCGGGTTCAGGAGTTCCTCAAATTGCTCTTTCCACCGTTCGACGATATCCCCAGTCCAGGTCAGCAGTTCTCCTCCCCAGCAGAACACAGCCTGAGCCAAGCACTGCTTTCCCTTTCTGAGTCGTCGTAAAAATATGATATATTAATATAATTTCCCACTTTCCCCGAGTTGAATCTTTTTGCTAGCATCAGTCCTTATCATAATGACCAAATATTCTGTAATTTTCGGAATTTTAACCCTTTAAATGCCAGTTTGTTTACATAATACCACTTTTTATGAATTTTTTTTTTTTATTATTTTCTGTATATTAAATGCTACGAGGAAATTTTTCCGGTGGGGATTATCGGTCCCTTTAAATGCCAGTTTTTGAGATAATGCTTTACTAAAATTGACATAAAAAATACTATATGTTAATATTATTTTCCACCTTCCGTGAGTTAAATTTCTAAGATCAGTCCTGATCATAACTACCAAGTATTCATTCATTAATTTTCAAAATTTTAACTCTTAAAATGACAGTATTTGAGATGATGACTTTATGTTTAAATGAAAAAAAAGAACAAAAATTGAATATTTTTGTTCTATACTAAATCGTAAGCAAAAATTATATTTTTTTCACAGACTGGAATATGTCAGTGATTAGCATTATATTCTATTCTATTCTATTCGAATGAGGGTGAAGGCCTGCGTGTGCATGTGTGTGAGTGGGAGGGTGAAAGTGTGTGTATGTGTGTGTGAGAGACAGAGACACAGGGAGGGGGGAATTGTGACCTGCAGTACAATATCATTTCTTTCTAATTTATTTCTCTCTAGCTGCACACACACACACACACACACACACACACACACACACACACACACACACACCACTCTCCGACACCCATAACAACAACACACACACACATGTCATTTTACTCGCATACATTTACATTGGCCTGCAGTGCTCCATATTACAGCAGCAACGCCCCTACTGGAAGCCAGGGAAATAGCATGTATTTGCCCCATAGGACAAACATGAGAAAATGGCTCAATCTGATGGAAAATAGTAATCAAAATCAAAATCATCATCAAAAGAGCACGAGCTTCAGCAGTCCCAGCCTCAGCAGCCAGCTCTGAGGATCCGGAGGATAACCCCATCATGTCAGCTTTATCCAGCATCCACTTGCCAATAATGAACTCCAGAATCCAAGCCCTGCAGTCTGTTTCAGCACCCCCAGCAAGTTGTTGTTTTCCAAACGCAGCCGGTCCGTTCACCTCCGGGGCTGCAGCTAAAGCCACGCCGCCAACATGGCCGTCAACGGCATCGCAGATCGACGACATCACTCAAGCGAGCTTCAATGTGGAGATCGCTGGGAAGTGCAGTCCGGGTCTCAATCGGGGTTCCATTTTTTCCAAATGTCGCTGAAATTTTCTCCCAATCTGAGATGCCAAATCCTTGCAGATAACAACATCAATCTAGTTCAAATCTTGCTTCATATGCGAAGTTTACCCATCCCGTAGAGCCAAGCTGGATACGTATCTAGCCATAATTTCCGGTCTGGCCATGAGCTATGGAGAAACACTGTTTTATGAATACCTTAAGTCATTTTCTGCAAAAGCTGCCAGGTTCAACCAGAGACTGGACTTTTCTGTATTTGACCTGGCCCTCATAAGTAGTCATTTCACGGGGCACCAAGTACTTTCCCGCTCAATCTGCGGCTCCTTCTCTCATTCACTCAATCTGTGCCTAAAATCTGTGGCTATAGGCCAACCATCCAAGCCTTTCCCAAGCCCCCAACCCGGAGAGACTAAGGTGACGCTGCTTATGTCTCCCATGTGTTACAACTTTAATGAAAATATGTGCAAGTATTGGTAAATACATTCATGCTTGCAGCGACTGTGGAGACGGGCATCCAAAATCTGTGTGCCCAAGACGAACTATAAGAAAGGAAAAGAAAATAAAGCCAAAGTCAACATCCCTGAGCTGGGGAAGGCTTTAAAAAAAGCATCCCAACCGCTGTTGTGTCAATTATTTGATTACAGGACTGGTTCAAGGGTTCTTAGCTGGTTTGACTTGGTTGCCAAAAGTGTCATTCGTTTGCAAAAATTTACAATCTGCATCGAGAGAGCCTGAGATAGTTGATGCATTACTGGAAAAATAGGTTAAGAACGGATTCATGATCGGTCCATCTGATAAATCGTCCTTTCCAGCAACGCGCATTAATCCTATAGGTATAGCTACCTGTAAATATTCTGGGGAAAAAGTGCCTAATGATTGATTTATCTGCTCCTCATAATGACGAAGCTCAAAGCATCAATAGTCTCATTCCCTCGGCACCATTCTCCCTGTTTTACGCTTCCATTGACGATGCCATCAAATTTATTAAGAAAGCAGGTAGGGGCGCGTGGCTAGCCAAGGCAGACTTCACAGACGCTTTCAAAGTGATGCCTTTACACCAGCAGCCCGAAAATATTTGATACCTTGTCAGAGGCACTTTGTTGGATTCTCCTAAATAACTGTAAACTGCCTTTTGTGCTTCATCTATTAGACGATTTTCTGCTGGTGGACTATACAAATTCAAAGTCAGATCGATGCATCTCTGCTCTCAAGCATATGTTTGCAAAATTGGGTATTCCTCTATCTGAAGAAAGAACCTTAGGCCCGTTTAAGGCTATAGAATTTCTAGGCATCACCTTAGATAGCAAACTGATGCAAGCCTCCCTACCTCTCGAAAAATCAAATCGCATCAGAGAGGGACGCTCCTTAATATCCAGTGTTCTTGACCTCTTAGAATCTGTGAGGAATCTCCAGGATATGGTCGAGCTTAGATGCAGGATGCAGATCCGAGCTCCGGTTCTGGTCTCTTCTGTGCGACGAATGGAACGGCATCGCATTCTTTTATAATGAGATCCCAGAATCTTCATTAGCTATTAAGCTATATACAGACGCAGCCCCTCCGTGGTTCGCTGATGCATGGCCAAAAGAACTGCCATCCTTGCCAGCTAACGTTTCTTCCACTGCTCTAATGGAAATGTACCCAACTGTGATAGCTTGTCTTCTGTGGGGTAAACTCTGGTCAAGAAAACCGCATAGGAGCAGCATCAACAGCAGCATCAACAGCTCCTGTCTCCACCATCAAGGCTATGGGCCGATGGTCATCAACTGCTTGTGAGCGTTATCTCCGGCCCGAAGCTTAAGCCACCCTCGATGCTCAAAAAGCTATGACCCTGTGATTTGCTGGCTAATATATTAAATGTTATGGCACATCTGCTTGACCCTCATTCTTTAACTAGCTATGTCACCACATTTCACAACCTGTGTAGATTAATTTGGCCTTTACTGCGTGTCATTTTAGTCTAATTAGCTTTCCATTAACTGGCTCAGCTAGCTCCTCCTGCTGACTCTTCCATGTAAGCACATGGAAGAGCCAGGGAGGTTTGCCGGGTCATTTTGGGGATCTTTGCTGCCGCTCTCCCTGCCTTGGGCTTTCCATGTATGCACTTGGAAAGGCAGGGAGGTCCCAGAACAGAGCCATGCCGCCAAATACACACTACTGCAAATGGAAATAAACGTTGTCTTTGACTAAAATGGTCCTGACTGAACCTCCGGTTCTGAAAAGTGAAGCCAATGTGGAAGTGCCTTAAACTTGCATTCTTTCTAACAGCCAGCAGGGGGCGACTCTTCTGGTTGCTAAAAGAAGTCTGATTGTATAGAAGTCTATGAGAAAATGAGCCTACTTCTCACTTGATTTATAACCTCAGTAAACATTGTAAATATGAGTTTATGGTCTCAATCGTTTCAAGTCTTCTTCAATACAGCATGATGTTCATTTAGTAAATTATGGTCCCATTTAGAGTCTAATAGGGGATGCTTTAGGGCGTGGCTACCTTGTGATTGACAGATCATTACCATGGTGTTGTCCAGTCTGGGAGATAACTTTACATCTCATAGAACTTTGTGTTTTCAGTCTATCAAAGTTAACTGTAACATTTGGTCGCCTAAAAATGTCTTATTCAGCGCTCGGTTGTACTTATTTCCACCCTCTCACTTCTGGTTGCAAAAAAACAAGATGGTGACAGTCAAAAATCCAAACTCAAGGTTTTTGAATGACACCAACATCCCTCTAGTGGCTGATGAATGCCAACACTACTCCTCACCTGAAACATTAGT
Organism: Sebastolobus alascanus; assembly: GCA_916701645.2. Classification (NCBI taxonomy): domain Eukaryota; kingdom Metazoa; phylum Chordata; class Actinopteri; order Perciformes; family Sebastidae; genus Sebastolobus; species Sebastolobus alascanus. The sequence goes on from CAKAOJ020000006.1 coordinate 2,005,904, forward strand.
TATTTAAATACATTTTACAAATGTCCAAAATAGGGAAACTTAATTTGATTTCATGACCCATCCTACTAGAGCTCATTGTAAAATTCCTTCACATTCCCCTGATAGACAGCTTTACAGCTCCTCTCACTTTATTTATGCATTTAATGCACTGGACCGCACACACAAACAGAAAAAAAAAAGGATTGCTTAAATCCGTATGGTTAAAGACTGGAGAGAGAGGGGGGGGGACATGTGCTGTGAATCACTGAACAAAGACAAAGAGCTCTTAAGAGAAAAATGAAGATGGTCTTGAGAAAGTTTGACAATCTTGCTGAAACAGTCAGGCCTCACATGTGATTAAACCATACAACATGTGGCTGTTGGGTGGGGGGGGTCATCTGGGGCTTTATATCAAAACACACTGACACTGATACACCTTTCTGCAGCTTTCAGATTTTCATAATAAGATTGTCATACTGCAACATAGATGAATCTTCCTGTACAGTGTTTTTCTTTTTCAATGTTTATGATTTATAAAATAGTAACTGGTACCCTTCAATACTATGTTTATTGAGAATCTTTAGCACAAAAAAAAATATTGTATCTTAAGGTATGACACTGAGGTAGAAGGAAATGTATTTTTCAGCCCAATCACTAGTAAATAATGTTGGCATTGTACATTTCTGCAAACCACAGACACTTTGAATGTCAATGTTTTTGCATTCGCAGTCAGAGCAAATGACATTATTCTTTTTTTTTTTTTTTAAAGATTATTTTTTGGAGCTTTTTATGCCTTTATTTATAGGACAGTGGATAGTGTAGAAATGGGGAGAGAGAGGGGGCGACATGCGGAAATGGCCACAGGTCGGATTCGAACCCGGGCCTACCGCGGGACTCAGCCTTATGGGCGCCCACACACCAGCAGAGCTAGCGGGGCGCCCAAATGACATTATTCTTGACAAGGAGCGACGCGTAGAGCAAGTGACGTAGTATATCAAGCGACTGTTATTGAAATATACATGGTATAATAATGAGTACAACAAGTGAGAAAGTCCACTAACGGTGGGTGGGACAAACAAACACAGGACTTTCATCCAGGAGACCGCTATGTGAAACCAAAACTAAACAGTGACTTTACACTTGATATGTAACGTTGTTACGCTTATTACACTTGTTACGATTGTTACACTTGCTACGCTTGTTACACTTGTTACGCTTGTTACACTTGTTACGCTTGTTACGCTTGCTACGCTTGTTACACTTGTTACGCTTGTTACGCTTGTTACGCTTGCTACACTTGTTACGCTTGTTACGCTTGTTACGATTGTTACGCTTGCTACACTTGTTACGCTTGTTACGCTTGTTACGATTGTTACGCTTGCTACACTTGTTACGCTTGTTACGCTTGTTACGATTGTTACACTTGTTACGATTGTTACGCTTGTTACGCTTGCTACACTTGTTACGCTTGTTACGCTTGTTACGCTTGCTACACTTGTTACGCTTGTTACGCTTGTTACGCTTGTTACGATTGTTACACTTGTTACGATTGTTAGACTTGTTACACTTGTTACGCTTGTTACGCTTGCTACGCTTGTTACACTTGTTACGCTTGTTACGCTTGTTACGCTTGCTACGCTTGTTACACTTGTTACGATTGTTACACTTGTTTCGCTTGTTACACTTGTTACGCTTGTCACACTTGTTATACTTGTTACGTAACATTATAAGAAAGTCCACTAAGGGCGCTTATTATTTTTACATAAATATATACAACAAATGATATTATTTGCCATGTAACTCTCTCTCTCTCTCTCTCTCTCTCTCTCTCACACACACACACACACACACACTGGTCCACTGATTGTTCTCTTGGTCATTCATCAAGCTGAGGAGCTAAACAAGCTTTACGCTAATAACAAGCTAACAACATGCTAATGAGTTGACAAGGTCTGAGTGTCCCTGAGGTCCTGTCTGCTATAGCCAGTTAGCACCCAATGGGACATCACCACTCATTAACGAGGTGGCTGCTGGAGGGCGCAGTGCTGTCCGCTCATTTGGTGCAATCAAAAAGGTAACAAAACAAGAATTCAAGGACTGGAGAAACTAGAAATATTTGTATTTCATTTGTCTGCAATTTCTTGCTGTACAGAGTGTTCATTCATTTGTCAGTTTCCTATTTATTTATTTATGCTCTGAATTAAATGAATATAACTATAAACGAGGAATCTCTGTCCATCCCTCTGTGTGTTATTTGCATATCTTGAGAACCGTTCATCTGATCGACTTCACACTTGACGGGTGTATTGCTGGGGACCCAAGGATGTGCAGTGTCAAATTTGTTTGACATGCGACAAGTTCAATATTAATACATTTTGAATAAACAACCTTTTAAAACCACATCTTTTATCAAGGACGCTCAGATCACCTGAGCAGTTGCTTCTGACTGTCCCTAGGTCTATGACTTTTTTGGAAGCCCCCTGCAAACCCTTCATCATCATCCCTGATGGAGGAAATGATGATGTTCATTAAACTGGAAAAAAATAATAATTAGCATTTCAGAGATCAGCCCAAAAATTGTACTCTACCTGGCAGCCTCACTTATCCGACTTTGACCGACTGACAGCCTCCCTATGATTAAGAGCACTTGTATTATATGTTTTCATTTTAATTGGATGCTGTGTATTTGTGTAGACTATTATACTTATGGCATATGGGATGTATTTTTCTTCATCTGCTAAAATGTATGAGATCATAAAGTGTGACCAAAATATGGAGGGACAATCATTTACATTTGCGCTTTATTTGCATGTTTCTATACACCTGATGTTCCTTCCAATAAATTATTATTGAAAAAAAATAATAATGTAGGCCAGTGTGCTCTTGGGACCCTTCAATGCAGCTGAACTGTTTCTGTAGCCTTCCCCAGATCTGCTCCTGGACACAATCCTGTCTTTGAGCTCTGCACAGGGTTCTTTCCTCCTCATGTGTTGGTCTTTGCTCTGATGTGCACTGACAGCTGCGAGACCTTTATATAGACGAGTGTTTGTCTTTCCAAATCATGTCCAATCAACTGAATTTACCACACGTGGACTCCAATCAAGGTGTGGAAACATCTCAAAGGTGATCAAGAGAAATGGGAGCTAAAAAGTGAGCTAAATTTCAAGTGTCATAGCAAATAGTCTGAATACTTATGTCAAAGTGATATTTCACCTTTTTTTTTCTATTGAATAAATTAGCAACTCTTTGTCTTTATAGGGTATTGAGTGTAGATTTATGAGGGGGAAATTAATTTAAATGATTTTAGCACCAAGCAAATGAGAAAAAAGTGAGGGGGTCTGAATAGTTTCTGAATGCACAGTACAATCCAAATTCACGACAGCCTTCCAGGGACTCCAATTATTAAAGGGCAATGCCACCATTTCACAGCTATTATCCTGACAGTTATTCAGCACATCCATCAACACCTCCACCCCCCCTCTATCAACCTTACACCACCGCAGCCACCCAAACAGAAACACAGACAGAGACAGAGAGACGTAGACTGAGGCGGGCATCAGCAGAGAGAGAGAGAGAGTGAACTAAATAGGTCTATTTGCAGGCGGTCAAAGAGTGAGAAAGGATAAGAGGTAGAGAAAAGGAGAGGAGAGGTGGTTAGAGACAGAAAGTGATCTAAGGGCTTTAATTGCAGGATAGAGAGGGATGGGGCTTTGAAAGAGAGGGACAGGATACACTGTAAAAAACATGGTGTAAGCAGGATGCCCGAACATGTACTGAATGGTTTGTTTATTTATTTTCATTCATTCATATTTATTCATTAGTTTTTCTAATTTAGTCAAAACTAAACTGAAAATAAATTGGATGTTGAATAAAGTGTGTTTGTGAACAGTGAAAGATTATAAACTACTTTATTTGGAGGTAAAAGTGACAGTAAGCACATCTAAAATAGTGGTAGTAATTCTACACTGTGAAGGTAAAGTGTGAACTTCATGCCCAACTACAGTAAATCCTGAGCACGTTTCTATTCCACCTCTACACAAAGATGCTTGGTTCTGTCATACGCTTACATTGCTTCTCCTACAACTACTGTATGCTGATGACAACCAACTATTTTTGTTGGTGTGTGGAGGTGAGAAAGAAGGTGGTTATTCAGTCTTTACACAACTACTATTGTCACTTCATATTTTCAATGATTCCATTGGATTCTCGTGGCTGAGTGGACTGGTTATAGTGGGACAGAGACACTGGGTGGACAGATTATATTATACATTGAGAATGAATGGGCCGAGAAGTTGAACCTGAAGCAGATTGTGAAGTATTTTGCGGTTTACGGGGCAGATGCCCGTTTATAGAAGAGGAATGTGTTGTTGGTTCAGCTCGGTGGTGTGATGTTCTGCTGGAGTAAACATTGATGTTAAAGCACTTTATTTTGAAGGTGGTCTGGAAAGTGTGACGGATACTTACAAGAGACAGCTTGGGTATCTTTCTATCCTCATCAGCAGATGGAGTTTGCTCAGTTGTCATTTTAAGTGTAGATATTCAATGTAACTATGGAGTCTGTCCACTATAGAGTTTTCAACTTGAACAGCAGCCATGAAAACAATCCCAACACACCTATCACATGATAGCTCATTTGATGAAGATCATGTGATGTGATTAAAAGATTCTAGCTGCCTTCGAGGCCAAGAATGAAACCCAAACCCCAGCCTCCAAGCCAACACGGTATAACAATAACAATATATTATTGTTATTACTAACAGGAATAATGGCCAACCCTACAAAGGTAACTCCCAAGTTGTAACAAACAGGAGTTATCCAATAACTAATTACCATGAGATACTGATAAAAGAGGAGTTGATATAATTAAATTGATTATAAGATTTTACAGTGTATGAACGGGGTCGGGGTGGGAGGCGGTGGCTGGTAGAAAGTGATCTAAAGCGCTCTAATTGTAGGTGGTGTGTTGGTGAAAGTGATTTTGTGTCCCAGCACATCCCAGCACGTCTCTGTGTCTGTCACATCAATATTCGACCAACCCCTCATTTAAACATCAGCTGTCTACCCCCACCTCCAGCACACACAGACAGCCTCCACCCCCTCTGCTCTCTCAGTGTGCCAGTTAGAAACTCTCCTTCACCGCTGACCACTTTTGCTGATTCTGACGATGCTGTAGAGAGAAAATAATTAGTGCAAAATTCAGACAATACACCCCCCCTCTTTCTTTTCTGTCAGGCCCTAACTTTCTCTGCCCTCCACCCGTCTTCTTCACCTCCTCTCTGCGAGGAGGACAGATATGGATGGATGGATGGATGGATTAGAGGGGATAATAGATGAGAGATGATCATCACTCGGAGCGTCTGTCAGCTGTGACCTTTGCAGGCTGAGTGACCAGAGAGAGAGCAGAGTCATTACCAGCCTTTATCCCTTTGTGTGTCTGTCGCAGCCCCGCTGAGAGGAGAATAGCTCTGTCATTTAGGGCACCAGTTCTCAACCTGGGGATCAGGACCCCTAATCGTCACAGGATAATTTTTCGGGGTCATGTGATATAGTTTTACTATAGAAATAGTGAGCTTTTTTTTTCCAGATTTCCCTTTATTTTTGCTTTTTCGTTTCCTGTTGCTATAATTATGCTAATAATTAGGGCTGTCAAACGCAATACTAACATGTTAACGCAAATTCGTTTTAACGCAACTTGTTTCTTTAACGCAACTTGTGATTTTTAGATTGTAGCGGGCTCAGTTTTAAAGCTAGAGGATACTGGTATCATATGAAACTAGAAAATATAAGGAATCCATTGGTACCAACCATGTCATACAGGCTTGTTGGGAAATAACGCTCCAAACTTATGCTAAATTTTGGCGAGGAAAAACTGGCATATACCTCTGACCTCAAGATATGTGAATGAAAATGGGTTCTATGGGTACCCACGAGTCTCCCCTTTACAGACATGCCCACTTTATGATAATCACATGCAGTTTGGGGCAAGTCATAGTCAAGTCAGCACACTGACACACTGACAGCTGTTGTTGCCTGTTGGGCTGCAGTTTGCCATGTTATGATTTGAGCATATTTTTTATGCTAAAGGCAGTACCTGTGAGGGTTTCTGGACAATATCTGTCATTGTTTTGTGTTGTGAATTGATTTCCAATAATTAATGTATCTTGACAAATGACAGTTTTGGATGTTCTGTGATAAAGTTCTTCATATTAATATTTGGGTAGTGAAAATGTTTCATTTTAAGGCAGCAAGAGAGGATTATTTACATATCAATCACTTTAAAATGTGTTTTTAGACCAGGGGTCAGCAACCTTTACTATCAAAAGAGCCATTTTAGGCAAAAAAAAAAAAAATCTGTCTGGAGCCGCAAAACAATTGAGCATTGTGATGAAGGTAACACAGTTTATAGTCTAAGTATATAGTATATAAGTCTAATGCAGTGAGGGCCAAAGTGCAATTGTACTACGGAGTATTAGGGTCAGATTGAGGGAAAAACATCTGAGATTTCGAGAATAAAGTCATAACTTTACGAGAAAAAAAGTCATAATATTACGAGAATAAAGTCATAACTTAACAAGAAAAAAAGTCGTAATATTACGAGAATAAAGTCATAACTTAAGGAGAAAAAAAAGTCGTAATATTAGGGGAAAAAGTCATTACTTTACGAGAAAAAAAAAATAACACGTAAAATTACTACTTTATAATATTATGACTTTATTCTCATAATACTACGACTTCTTTTCTCGTAAACTTCTGACTTTACTCTCATAATATTATGACTTTATTCTCGAAATCTCAGATTTATTTTTTTTCCTCAATGTGGCCCTAATACTCCGTCGAACCGTCGTACCATAGACCTACAACAATGATAAATAAAAATGAAAATGTAAACAAAGAACAGTTATTCATTTCCATGTTTAAAAATCCACAGGGAGCCACTGGAGAGGAGCTAAAGAGCCGCATGTGGCTCCGGAGCCGCAGGTTGCTGACCCCTGTTTTAGGAGGATATATAACAATTACGAACAACAAACAATTACTTTAGAATATATGAGAACTTTATAGCACATAGATGAGGGCTGCTAAATGGAATATTAAATTCTGGATTATGTTAGGGGGGTTGGTATGGAATTAATCTAGTGTTTTTCCTCTGGGAGATAGTTCACTTTCCCACAATCAGCACCTTTTGTAGGTATAGGGGGAGGTGATGCCACGAGGAGGAAGGAATCACAGCCTAAACTGTGCATGATACACCTGATGATGATGCTGAGATACAAGGAGACACTGCTGTGCACCTGCACTCATATCTGCCACATACAGATTACTTAAACAAGAGATATAATGACACCGAGTAGTGATCTTACACTTTGAAAATAAAATTAAATCTTTCATTTTGATTTCAGAGTGATTTGTAATCAAGAAAAGAAGTGCAGTGCAAGAAATGAGCACAGTATCAACATGTATATTATCCATCTGTTTTGTCTGCTCCTGGTTTTGAACAGAGACAGGTAGCTGCTGGTTATCTGTGTGTGATGTGGTTGATGAGCATCAGGTATGCCAAGCAGCATCGTGCCTATCAGGCAGGTTCAGACATGTAGCGAGGACCCCAGAGTGTACAGACGCCCCTCACCCTGCCTGAGTGAAACCTCACAGGTAGACTCTCCAGGGGAATAGACCATCACCCTGCTTCAGCATCACATTACCTCAGAACAATCCCCACGACGGGATCACTGGTCTTCTTGACAACCTCCGTGCACAACACTACAAAGGGAAGTGTTATCACTGCTGAGAGCCTGAGGATTGTGCAGGATTGGCATTGACGGGTAAAGAAAAGAAAATCTGTTGCACAAAACAAATTCAATTTACTTACAGCTAAGCAGTCACATTTGAACTTAGTGCTCTGTACACACTATACAGTCAGCTGCAGGATCGTTAGAAAACATTTCCCATCTCCACAAGTCCCTGTATTCACAAGAGAATAAGAGGGCTTCACCTTACTTTTGATTGGATGACCCTAAAATAAAACCTACACCTGTTACGACTGCACTGTAGTGAATGTGCCTGCACAGACACACACAATTATTACTGCCATGTATTTCACAGGTATTTGGAGAAAATGCAGCGATTGATTGTCAGTGGTAGAAGTGTTTAGATCCTCGCCGTTTTGTGGATAATTGAGTTAGCTTGCTTTGACTGACAATGATCTGGCATAAGTCTGTATTCTTTTATCTTGAGCTGTTGTCATAACAAGTACTTGAACGCATTTTTCAGATACGAATCACTCTTTTCTTTAGAGGCACCAATAGAAAAAAAAATATTTTATTCTATAGCATTTATCACAATCTAATTTTAGGATTTAAATGCCTATACATTGCACACTATACAATTAAATTATACAATAAAATAAAACAATACACTTCAGAGAAAGACCAATTCAAATTCAGTTTTGCATACTACTCAATTTAAAGGGGACATATCATGAAAAACTCACTTTTTCAGTACTTGTGTACATACATTTGGGTATCTGGAGTCCCCATCAACCCACCAACTGTGAAATAAGCAACCCAGACAGTTTTTTGTGGGCTGCTTAGATCAGAAAACATGTGATTCAACAATCCATTCAGATGTGGCTCCCCTTCCTATGTCACATGCAGACTCATTAGAATATTCCGCCCACCGCTTGAGAACTACCTTTGCAAAGGTGCACCATATTTTTCTCGCAAGCCAATCAGAGCAGACTGGGCTTTTTCAGGAGGGGGTCTTAAAGAGACAGGCGCTAAAATGGAGCGTTTCAGACAGAGTGAATACAGGTATATTCAGACAGACGGTATGAAAAAAAAATCAGGCTTTTTTTTTTTTTACATTAAAGCATGTAAACAGGGTCTGAAATTAACTTTTTTCACTGCCTGTCACTGTGGCAGGCAAGTATTTTTTTTTTGTCTGCCACTCAGAAATTTTATCTGGCACTTTTGAAATCTCTGCGCTACATGAAGGAATAACATTTTAGATCTGATGTCATTCAATGTTCGATATATTTAACACAAAAAAACATTATATACATGGTAAATTACAGTGTTCGATTACACTGTGGAGGGAGGGTACTGTACACAGTACTGTACTGTACTTTATGAATATTTAAATATTTGCTATGATTAAAAGAAATCTTGGAAAGTTGTTATGAAAGTTAAACAGCTCATAATTCCCTCTAATATCTATTTTATATCGCTGTGAAAACTCCTTCGAACAACTGGATATATTCAAGTTTTTCGCCAAAAACTTAATTTTACGAGATTACATTTGAACACATCATGATAACGTTGTAATTTACCTTCGCCCAATAGTCATTTTTCCTGAGCAGACTTTGAACGCCTCATAATAATAAATGAATGGCACCTCCATTAACGTTAGTAGCTCCGCTATTTAACCAATCAGGACACCGGCTGCTAACAGCTAACGTTACTAACTGTCCTCCTGCTGATTTCAAAACAGATTAGTTGTTCACAGTGTCGCTTTATCAGGGAAAAATAGGGTTCGTCCCCTCAGGTTTAGTAGTAGTAGCGCCATGCTGTTTAGCGTTTTTTTTTTCTCTCCGCTGTTTCTCCGGTCCCAAACAAACTGAAAGATGATACAGTGTGCTTATGAGTCATTGTGCAGCGTAACTGTTGGAAAGCATCAATAAGAGGAATTGATACTCACAGAGGCATGAGATGCCAAGAAGGCGGACAACTACTGTTCTCAATTCCCATCCCCAGCATTTTCCCTGCCTGCCAAAGTGGCAGATGTCCTGATGATTTTACCCGCCACTGCCAACAATTTACCCGCATTTGGCGGGTGGTGGGTGCTAATTTCAGACCCTGCATGTAAACATGTTCTAGTAAAAACCCCAAATACAAGCATGAACCTGAAAATGAGCATACTGTAGGTCTCCTTTAAAGTATCATATGACCACTCAGCCAATCCTATGAATTCTTTCAAATTTCAAAGTAAGAGCACACTATTACTACTAGGGGCTTTTAATCTAAGATTAACAAAACAAATGTATGGTCGAAGAACCAAATTAGTTGGATGAAAATGAACTGGATCATGTTAGCCTGGATTAGTCAGGCCATCGCTGGAGAGCGATCCACCACTGCTGATCAGCAACATTAACCTTCACACACTTCACACTTCACAAACTGTCCCATGCATTCATAATGTGTTTTCAGTCAGTGAGCTGCTTTACTGGTGCTTTGGTGCCTTTCTTCATGGTCGCCTACACAGAAGTGATGTTGAGCACAAAGTCTGAGATGTTGAGAGAAATCTTCCACCGACCAACAGTACGCTTTTATAATTTGGTGTCCTGTTCCAAGAAGGGTGATACAGTTGACACAGTTATTTAGTAGTCAGGTGTGTCAAAGGTGAGACGTTTCCAAACAAGTATCATTATTGGCATTTTAACATTTGAGTCTTTCTATGTAATGACCATGTGACGCACACACTGAGGGAACATGTGTCACAGCAGACAACCACTCCTCCGTGCTCTTCTTCCTCATCATCATCCTGCTGCCTCCTCTGTGTCTCCTCCTCCACCTCCTCCTCTGAGACGTTGAATCCTCCTCCACAGCGACAGCTGTATGTATACACACACTCATCTGAAACAACACACACTCACATTTTAGATGGAAAACTAAAGATTTACCTGCCTTAATCAGACAGGACCATGACCATTTATGGATATTATGACCATGAGATATAATGACTAGATTAATTTGCTATTTATAGCATTGCAAGAAAAACTAGGGCTGTCAAAGTAAACACGATAATAACGCGCAAATTTGTTTTAATGCCAATCATTTCTTAAATGCATTAATTCAACTTGCAATTTTTAGGTTGTAGTGGGCTCGGTTTTAAAGCTAGAGTGAAGATACTGGCATCAAATGAAACTAGTAAACCTAAAGAACCCATTGGTACCAACCGTGTCATACTAGCTTATCGTGAAGGAGGCTAAGTAACGCTCAAATGTTGGTGAGGAAAAACTGTCATGGCCATTTTCAAAGGGGTCCCTTGACCTCTGACCTCAAGATATGTGAATGAAAATGGGTTCTATGGGTACCCACGAGTCTCCCCTTTACAGACATGTCCACTTTATGATAATCACATGCAGTTTGGGGCAAGTCGTAGTCAAGTCAGCACACTGACACACTGACAGCTGTTGTTGCCTGTTGGGCTGCAGTTTGCCATGTTATGATTTGAGCATATTGTTTTATGCTAAATGCAGTACCTGTGAGGGTTTCTGGACAATATCTGTCATTGTTTTGTGTTGTTAATTGATTTCCAATAATAAATATATACATACATTTGCATAAAGCAGCATATTTGCCCACTCCCATGTTGATAAGAGTATTAAATACTTGATAAATCTCCCGTTAAAGGTACATTTTGAACAGATAGAAAATGCGCAATTAATTTGTGATTAATCGTAATTAACTATGGACAATCATGTGATTAGTTGCGATTAAATATTTTAATTGATTGACAGCCCTAATAAAAACATTTGTATATATGAAAACGAAATAAATATAAATACATTCAGCCTTTTGTCCTGAGGGTGGTTCTAGAGTTAAGGATTCATCCTCTGAAGTCCATAAGTATCCATGCAAACTTCATGCCAGATTACAGAATCACTTTGACACTTTCACATTGACACTGAGCATGGTCAGTATTATGGTTTGCCATTTCATTCAATATTAATTAGATACATTTTTATATATTTTTTTTTATTATTTTATAATTTTTATTTAAATAAATATGCCTATGAAGTAAACAAATATGGCTCTGAAATAAATCCTGAAACAAATAAATCAGGCAATACATAAATAAATAATTGAGTCAATATAGTTAATTAAATAAATAAATAGGTTTTTATTTTAAAAAGGATATTTTTTTCAAAGGATATATACATATACATATACGTATAATCTGTTGCCTCATTTATTTATTTCAGGATTTATTTCATAACCATATTTATGTATTTATTTATTTAATATTGAATGAAATAGCATATTGTGTATGTATAGTTACCATTACTTGGAATAAATGAGGGCATGATTTTATGCTGCTTTCACCTAGTGATGTACAATATGAGAATATGTACTGTGAAACGATATATATATTTGTGTACCATCACAGATCTTGCCATGGAGTTTATACCATTTACATCTATTTCTTTAATATTTCAGGTTGTATGCGAACATTGCTGACAATGTGCAGGACTACCCAGGATGGCATTATTGGATTTTCACGTGATTCTTTTGCATTGATGCCATGAAGTACCTTCACTTGTCAGGTATTTCATTAATTGTATTATCAGATGTTCATCAATCTTTAACACCGCGATGGAAGTTTTCCAGAGACTTTTGTTGAGGTGTGTGTGTGTTTTAGTGTACATGGTGTGTAGTTACCCTGGTCCCAGGTCATGTCCTCCAGATAGACTGTAGAATCCACCGGCCAATCCTGTTTCAGTTCCCGCGCTGGAAAAGTATTAATGCATGATTATTATAGTAGTTGTAGAAGAAGACAAGCAGCGTTATGTAACATTTGATTTGAACAATATTATGTCTGTATTGAGAGTCTGGATGAGGCAGGACTGGAACAGAGAGTTAAATTACAGTGTTCTTTTCCCCAAATATTATTTTCTGATTTGTGCAGATAAGATCTACAGTTATATATAAGCCTAAGATTGTCATATTTTGCTCTGTGACATTAACGGCAGCCTGTGTGAGACAGGGCTGCGTGCATGATGGTGAAGACAATCAGTGTATTTACATGCACTTCAGTAAGATTACTCAGAAAAACCAGGCTACGTGGGTAATGGGAGAATTGGAATTAACTGGTGAGTGAGAGTTGTTGCACTTACTGTAACTAGCCTGCATTTGTTTGTGTCGGCCATTATTTGGAGGTCAGTCATTATTTAAATTTTGGCTTTTACTGATATTTGAGAATTTATGATATAGAGTTTCAATCAATTTAAAGACTTAGATAAGACAGCTGTCTATGTTCTACGTTTCATACATGCACTGCTATTTTAAACTTTTACATTTCATTATTCTGATGTTAATGACTGTTGTATGTTTCTGTGATAAGATAATGTATACAGTATATATATTGTAGATTGTTGGGAATGTGTGTCAGTTAACTCTGCTTGTAAGTCAATGTCAGGAGGGTACACATTTCATATTGTCTTTTTAATTTAGATGATTGAACTCACTTGGCCTCCTACTACGCACGCACGCATCCACGCAAAGTTTCTACACGTTTCCCAAAGCCTTACTTTAGAGTGAGTACAAGCACAAGCCGTTAAGAGCTTCTTAACTTCGGCTGTCTGTGGTGCTGAAGATGATGCTGATTCTACTTTAACTAACTTACTTACTTGCGTAACTTTGCAGACTTAACAGTCTCTAAACCATAAAGTGTTAGTGCTGTAAGTGCCATAAAGAAATGTTTTATACTTGGAATGTTTCATTAAGAAAATGAAGCTTAATGTGTGGTGAACAGTGTACAGCTTTCAGCTTGCTGCTCTTTTTAATTCATGTTACTGATTGGAAGTACAGTACGTTAAAGAAAGTAAGCTTGTTTTAGCTGCTGCTCAAGGCAGACGTTACTCTTACGCTCATATTAAACCTACAATGAAGTGAGGATGGTTCCTATAAGCTTAGAATAAAAGCTTACGAATATGCACCTCATCTATTGTGAATGTCATTCTGTCATCATTTCTGCATTACACCTGCTGTATATAAAGGAAGGGTGTGGCAAACAATATATGCATCATAAAAAATAAATTTAATGTTAATTTAATTTTCTCACTTTCTAATGTTGTCTATATGTTGGTTACTCCTGCAGGTTAGGAGCTTCTCAGGATGCTCTTAGCCTCCTACAGTAGGAGTCAGAGACACTCCTTAAACACCTCTAAACCTTCAGAAGGTTCATAAAAACTGGATTTTACGATCCCCTTTAGCCTTAAGATGCTTTTGGGAGACGAGGGCCTGGTTGCTATAATGCCCACATTCTCAAAGACATACAGGTCAGAACCTCAAATCAATGGAAGGATGGATGAAAAGTGATGGAAGGATGATAAAAGGATGGACTGACAGATAGACTGATGATGGAAATATGAACAGGCAGGTGAACAGATGGATTTCACAGTTCACTCTTGAGGAAACAGTCATTATCAAGTTGTACAGTTTGACAGTGATAATGACTTTGAACCATGAATAATTAGTGCTAAACTTTGCCTGGGTTTTAATTAGTGTGAGGAATAATTAAAAAAGAATTATTAGACAGGGACAATGCATATATGGCAGGCCCAGGCATTGTTATATTTAAATGAAATGCAACCAATGCAATGTATATATATATATATATATATGATTTCTAGCCATAGCTTGTTTTCCGGTCCTTGTCCTTGGTTTGGCCTGAAACATTTCTGTAACATTTTCAATGACTGAACTGAATGCTGTCAGATTAACGTTAAGTCTGCAGCAGCACAAGGTGAAACAACCACAGAGAGAGAGAGAGAGAATCCCGTACCGCCTTATAACATCACTGTAATCAATTTATGTCTCAATCTTCATCTTCATCACACTTTGAAAGAGCTGCTTTGAAGTTGTTGAGGAGATTCTTCTCACCTCAGTCTATAGAAAAGGTTTTGTGCAGCTCCCCAACACCTAGAACCCACACTGATGTGTCAGGTTCCCCTTTCCATTTAACAAATGGTGTGTAGAACATAGGGATCGACCGAAATGGTTTTTTTTAGGACCGATATTGATTATTAGTAATCGAGAAGACCGATAACCGATATTTTGAACCGATACACAATTGCAGTGAAAATGAAAATCTTCGTGTCAAAAATGGGAACAACACAAACTCCAACACAAAACTTTAAAGCGTGTGTTTAATTAAAAGAGAACTTTTCAACGTTATCTTAAAACAAAAAGTGCAGGGAGCTCCCAGCTTCTTATAAAGTTAAACAACATTTTAATAAATAAATAAATAAACAATATCTCCCTGAAGTTTTATAAAGTTTAAAAATAAATAAAACTAGCAAAACTTAAATTTGTGCTGAAGTTTGAGTCTCAATTCAGCAGCAGAGTTGCTCAGCCTGTTCTCCAGTGAGACGGCTTCTGTTCCTCCCATCAACTAGAATACTTCATGACCAATGATTACTAGAGCTGAATATGTCCAATAGCAACAAAAGGGACTATTCAACTCTATGCAGTGCCTGTATGGATCAACACAGGCCTTATATGCAGCTCCATCACACTGGGCCTCTCTAACAGCAAGATGTGACAGGTACTAGTTTCTATTTATTAATAAAGCCCTTAACTTGCCATCATATATCACATTACATACAGTATTACTTATATTATGAATTGTGTCTAAAGTCGCTAACAACAACACCTGCATGTCTCTACCAGAAACAGAGTCAGAGCTGCTTCACGCCAAACTCAGTAATGTTAGTTAGTGTCCTGGTTGACACTGAGAGGACCAGTCTTGGTAAGTGACGTGTAAGGAATAACGTTAGAGCCGATCAATTGTTTTGCTAGTCAGCTGGCTAAATTATGGATCAACAAATGAACTTATTGTCGTTCGCTATCGCATTCAAGTTAGCTCTACAACGCTCCACAGTAGCTCACGTTGTACATGCAAACGTACATGTAAAAACACCAACTCATACGGGCGAGTAATGTTACGTTCACAAATCAGCAGCTAAAATAAGTTTCAGTTGCACTGTCACCAACATTACTCAGATATATAACAAACGCTACATAAATACGCTATTATCTCGTTATAGTTGACTGTATGTCACTGCAGCAACGTGCATTATTTGGACATTTTCAGGGCATGCTTGTCATCATATTAATAGATTGTAAGATTGTGGTGTTTTTACAACATAGAGGATTGGGATGTTTATTGTAACTTTAACAATATCTTCTGTCTTACTGAGAGAACACGGTTCTGCTCGCTCACGGAGCAGCTCCGTCTGTGTCTGTGTGTTGCTGAGCAGCAGCCTTCAGTGTTGATTGGCTATTGCTCATGACGTGTAACCAATCAGATAGTGCTATGGGCGGGACATTGAGCAAGACTACACAGTGGAGAGCACCGACAGAGAGAGGAGGCTGATCAGAGCCAAAGTAGCACATTTTTTAATGAATTTATTTTATCGGTTATCGGTTGAAAAAAATAACGAAAAAATAATCGTAAAAATGCTGAATATCGGAGGGCCGATAATCGGTCGATCCCTATCGTATAGACTAGAGAACCTTTAACGATGACCTGATCAAAATGCAGCAATAAACTTCAGCAAATAAAATAAAATAAAAGGCAAGACATTTACAACACAAAACATTTAAATTTCAGCACCTCTAAATGGATATAGCGCCTCCAAATGTGGCACCAAAGCTATTTGAGTCAATGGAGCGCCGGACTTAAAGGAAAGCGCCGCCTGTATTTCACATAATTTTGTGGGTTTTTTTGGGGGGGGGTTAAAAATTAACCGGTTAGTTAATGGGTGTCAAAATTAACCGAAACTGACATTCCTAAAATTAACCCACATCGAAAACACTGACAGGTTTTGTATATAGGATTAGATCTGTTGTTGTACTTTAGGGGCATTATAGGGGAAGGTCGCAGTGTGTATGAAGGAATGAATTAGTCCAACTTATCAACGTGGCTGAAATGTAATGTCGGTTTTGATAACTTTTGATTAATTGCCCAACCCTATTAGCTCCTCCTCTGTAGCAGCTTGTACACTCTCCAGCTCAACTTCAGACGAAGTTACAGATTTCACTTGCATTGTTTTACTGAGTCTGAAATGTAAACAGACTTCTCAAACCATCGCGGTTGTGGATTTGTTATGCAAATCTTGACCAATGCCATAAAATAAAGAATGAATCATATCAACACAAATAATAATAATAACTGAAGTTTTTTCATGTCTTAGAAACTAAACAAAGAACATGTCATTGATAGAAGTAGATGAAGTGAGATGTGAAGTCCTACCTCTCCTCTGCAGGTCGTACTCTCTCCTGGTGATCTGGTCACTGAGGATCCTCCAGGCTGCATCCACTTCTAGAAACTTCTTCACTCCAGACTCTGCTTCTGAAGAACCTCCAAGACGGTCTGGGTGGTACTGCGCGTTTCACGCGTTTCACACACACACACACACACACACACACACACACACACACACACACACACACTGATTTGTTAAACTCAGACTAGGAAGACATCTTCTTCAGCTTTACTTTAGAATCTATTTAATCACAGGTTTTGTCTCCCATCTCGAAGGTTATGATATTGTAACCCTAGTTCTATAAACACAGGCGGAGCTCTCTACTTGACTCTATGGGTACTACTCTCCTCCAATCGCACGAACGCGTTCGCCCACTGAGATTTGCATAAACGTAGCCGGCCAATCAGGACATGCATACCGAATATGTGCGTCCCACAGTATACAAGGCGGCGTCCAGCGCTGCCTGGGATCCCGCGCCCTTTTCATTCAGCAACAATGCAACAAAAAAGGAGCGGCCGTGCCCCGTTGGTAGAGTGCTCCGCCTGTGCTTATAGAACTAGGGTTACAGTATCAACAACGGGTTACAACAACGGCTCAGACTCACTTAAGTTCGGCTGTTAAGGTGGACCAGCTTTTCTGCAACATGGGCTGACTCCTATACAAGACTCAACTATATCAGTACTTTTTAAACATTTCAGCACATTTTAACAATACCATGATACCGATAACCGTGATAATTTTTATCACTATAATCGTGATGTGAAATTTTCATACCGCTTCACCTCTAACATAAACACAGAAAAATACAGTAGTAGTAGTGGTTGTTGTGTGTTGCTTCAAAGCTGATGACTGACAGCAGTGTGTTTACCTGTAAGGCCAGCTGCTGGTACCTGTGTCTGAGCTGCTGGACTGAGTCTGAGGAGCTGGCTCCCAGGACAGCATACAGGTCCTTCTCTGCTGCTGCACACATCTCTGCTCCAACACAACATCAGATATCAGGTACGCAGCTGAAAGGCCACTAAACATGCCTATAAGTGCACTCCTTGAAAACACTAAGATGTAAAGATCAGAACTGCAAATGAATGAACTGTGGAGAAGGAGGAGCAGTTAATTAGAGATCTACAAATCTCATTAACAAATCTAGCATCACATGGTCGTATGTGTATGTATGTGTAATATATATACAGTATATTAAAAACTAAAATTAACACAGGGAAAATGTTCTCATCCAAAAGTATTTTCAGGTGCAAGGCAGGTAACACACACCAAAAGTGACAAATGTCTGGGTTTAGGAGACTTTAATAAGGGGGGGGGGGGTTGTTTTTCATAAATTAAAAACAATTTAATTAAACAATTAACGTTATACATAAACGTGATTATCCTGACTTGGACGTTTTTCAGCAAAGCTAGGTTGAATTTTGAGCATTTCTTTTGTATGGGCTCTTAAAGCTGCAGTATGCGATATTGGCGCAAATATGATTTAAAAAAGCTATTTTTAGAAAACGGCCGCTATATCTTGACAGTAGTACATGAAACAGGTAACCTGAAAAAAATCCTGTTCCTCTGTGTCCTACTGTGTCCTCCGGTGCTCCTAACGGCATCTGAAGGATTTCACTTACCGGAGGAAAACAAGGTCCGCTGCCAGCTGCAGTCTATGAGAGCCAGCTGTCAATCACTCGCAAACTCCGACCAAACGGTCAAACTAGGCAACGCTGATCAAATATGAATCAATATTCTGTTACTGTAATGCCTATTTCTCTCCTCAGATGTTTTCAGAATCATCTTGTAGTTACTGTTTAGCTGTAAAATGAGAAAGTTTGTGAGGCGCCCGCCATTGTAAAATCTGTTGAAGGAAGCCAAGGTCTGGTCACATGACCGGAGCACGGCCAATAGGAACGCTCTCTCTCTCTGAAATGACCTGTGATTGATCAAACTCTGCCGTCACGGGCTAGATTTTTCTAAAGCCTGAAAACAGAGCCATGATGAGGAGCAGAAGTCTAGTTATCTCTAAGAATACTTGAATTACAATATGCTGAAAGGTTATTATGGAATTTTTGTCAAATTATGCCAAAAAATTGTTGCATACTGCCACTTTAACATTACTCTAGAGTTTCATGTTTTTTTGGGCAAGCAGCTCAGTAATCTGCTAATTTCAAAAGCTACGATGGCAGTGTTATTACATGCTGATAAACGTTAAAGACTGATCTGAGAGGAGCTTCCTAACTGAACTACTAAACTAAGACTATGTATGTCTCTTCCCATACTTAAAGAGTACTGTCACATCATCTACAGTGTGTTATGGAGCACGACAAAGTGCAAACAAAACGCCAAAATACACCCTGGTAGGTGACATGTGTGTAAGTTAAGTAGGAACATTGTGGTTGGAGCTAAACACATGTTTAATGAAGCCGGAAGTGATGTCATTTAGCTCATAATAAAAGCGCATTAAACAGAAACATGTCGTTCTTTCAGTTCTGTCTTCTATCTGTTTGTGTTCTGGGTGTAAAGCGTTGAGTTTACCTTAAGCCTGTCACCCGAGAGACGACATATCAGTGTGCAGCGATGTAATGAGTCCCCCTGAAAAAAAGGCTGTTTTGTTTCTGGTCCGCCTGCTGCCTAACTTCCGCTGGAGAGAAAGAAGACTTCCGGTCTTTTTTTTCGTTTTCTTTTTCAGAATAAAAGCGTCACGGGGAGAAAAAAAATACAGCAAAATGCAAATATACATCATGTGCAATGCATATTCTTAACAGCTGATTGTTGGGACATAAAATCAAAGTTGTGATGATTATCTAGCTGTACAACTGTGCCAATTTGAGAATAAAATCACTCTCAGTGTAGGCAACAGTTACACCTGCAGTAGGTAGAATATTTTTGGCATCATTCGGCAAAAAAATCCATGATAACCTTTTCAGCATATTGTAATTCTTTAGAGAGAAAACTAGACTTCTGCACCTCCTCATGGCTCTGTTTTCAGGCTTTAAAAAAATTGAGCTCGTGACGGGAGACTTTGAACAATCACAGGTCATTTCAGAGAGAGAGAGAGCGTTCCTATTGGCTGTTTATTCAACGGAAGTCAGCTGTCTATCTTTCGCAAACTCCGATCAAACGGTCAAACTAGGCAGCGCTGATCAAATATGAATCAATATTCTGTTACTGTAATATTTCTCTCTATTTCTCTCCTCAAATGTTTTCAGAAACATCTTGTAGTGTACTGTTTAGCTGTAAAATGAGAAAGTTTGTGACCCGGCAGCCACGTCGAGATCAGTTGAGGAAATACCAAGCACCGCCCACCAGCCGAAGCACAGCCAATAGGAACGCTCTCTCTCTGAAATGACCTGTGATTGGTCAAAGTCTCCCGTCTCGGGCTAGATTTTTTTAAATCCTGAAAACAGAGCCATGAGGAGGAGCAGAAGTCTAGTTTTCTCTCAGAACATTTGAATTACAATATGCTGAAAGGTTATTATTCCTGATTTCCTTCATAGTGATGCTTTTTTGGTTTCAGATTTCATCAGCATTGTTCACAGTTGTAAACAGTGACGTACCAACCTGACTTGGCAGGTACAAAGCAGCCTATTGATCCATTCACACTATAGTGGTTAGGCAGTGACCACCATTGTTGTTGGGTAAATGTAGTCCAGAATGTAGAACAATAGATGGATATTGCTAAAATCTAATTTGAATATGTGAATTTATCAGTAGGAAAGACAAGGTCAGAATGTTGAATTCCACTGCCAAACCTCTGAAACAGCTGCCAGGAAAGAGCAGCACAAGACCACATGCTGAGAAATCTGTCCTGAAGATACAGACCAGGAGCGATCTGTTAATTGAAATGGGAACAGAAGAGATAAGGTGACACAATGACACCTTTAAGATCTGACTTCCTGTCTTATGGCTCTTTAACGAGACCACGGGGGGTTGGGGGGATGGGGGAAATGAACTGACATTGTTGTGCAGTTAATTATTATATTATTAATTGTGAATTAAGGGTCAATTAGCCAAGTGACAAAATATTCATCGTCAAAGTGAGTCTGTACAGTCTCATGCAGTTCAATACAACCGCACTGAAATAAACCCTGTCTTTGTGAAGCTTTTTGCTGGCAGTTTTGTATTACACTGTGTTATAATGAAAGATCTTTCTAATGTTTTGTCCTCCCACATTTACATATGAGAAAGACATACCATTAGTGTGGTAAAGCAGTCTAGACTTCACAAAATGATCTGCACTTACAACTGAACTAATACTCAATTAGAATGTAAGTTGATGACCAGCAGTAAAAGTCCTATTCCCTTTCTCACAGATAGTGTTAGGTGTTCATCTAAGTCTGAATCATCAGTATAAAAGATGAATATTGTATTGTATTGTATAACTGTATTAGAAGATATTGTTCTTTAATAAAAAGTCAAAAGTACAAGCTTGTCTAAATATAAACTGCCCCACTACCCACTGCAACTTCTTCATCTTGTTAGGAATGCTTCTTCCTCCACTTGCCTTGTATTCAGTGAACCCGAGTTGGGCCTCTTGCTCATTCAGATGTGGGTGTTACGACCCTGAGAGAAAGCTCGTTGACAAGGTCGAACATAACCACAAGAATCAAGAGTTTCAAAAGAATACATGATTTTATTTCAATGAAACAAACAAATATGCGACCAATAATAAACCCAAGAGCTAATAAGTAAAAGAACCAAACTAACCCCTAAAGTTTTCCCCCAAAACTAACTAAAATGGTGAGCCAGCAAAAAGAAACAAAAGAAGGGAAGCAACCTCAGCCCAGCCCTTACAGGGCCGGCGGAACCATGTGCTTCCCTCTACAACTGAAAATCATAACCCCAAACTAAGCCCTAACAAATAGAAACAAAATCCCGAAAACTGAACCACCGGACTCACCAGAAAAAGATAAAGAATAAAACAACACAAGCTACATGTGGTCAACAAACAATTCTGCTGCTGCTGCTGCTGCTACTGCCAAGCCAGAGTGGAAGAGAGAGTGAGCCCAAATCCCATCCCCCTCTTTATTGGGTCTCAATCAAGAGAGCAGCCACACCTGGAGAGAAGAAACACAGAGTGGTTAGTCATGAGACAGGATCAGCATGATCAGAAGGAGGGGGAGCATGTAACAGTGGGACATGAGATAAAGCCCTCACCTCATCTTCTCCAAATCATGGTTGTCGTGGTCCCAATTGTCGGGGTTGAGGACTGCCATTTGATTGATAAGGCTATTGTGAGCCTCTTTTCGGCTGACTGTGACACAGGCCTGTTTGCTGTGGTAGTGAAGAGTCTTCCTGCCACTGCTTGGATGAACTGAGCAGAGTTAATGATGGGGCTCTTGCCAAAACTTAACTGCTCTCCTTTGAATTCCATCACTTCCTCTGCCTGGCTGGCTTCAACTGCATGTTGTCCATGTTGCAGCAGAAGGCCATTGCGCCATTGACCAACAAAAACCTGGTCTAAAGTCTGGCGCAGTATTTTCCTGCTATTTAATGGGCCAATTATTCAGGTAGTACGATGCGCCTACATAGGCAGGTTCAGAACACGCGTACACTCTGCTTGTTAACACACAGCAGCTCTCCTCCTCCTCAGTTAAATACAGCTAGAGCCCTTAAACGGCGGCGTTTTGAGGCTGATGGATCCGTGCGTTACGCACCGCCTCTCCGACAATGCCCGGCAGAAAGCCAGTACGTAATCGTATTGCATCGGAAAGCAATACAGTATTCATTATTATCAATACATGTACATCATATTTAGCCTAGTGCTTATTATCAGTTATAATGAATTCTGCCCCTGTGCCTCCTGCAGCGGTTAAATAGGTTATCATTTGCTCATATGCGGTCAAATGGAGTTGTTGATGGGACAGAGGAATGGGAGATGGTGGAGGCATAGGGTCCACCGGCCGAGGACCACGTACATCTGCTCGCACGCTGTCACTTCGCGTACGAGCAGATCCGTTTCCTCAGCAGAAAACCGCTCACTTGTCCAATTTGCCGAATCCGCCTTTTAATAGTGATGCGACAATGTGCAGGCGCACCTGTCTTTTAAAGGGAATGGGAGATGACACTCTGATTGGTTTAATTCCTGTTATGCCCATTACACACCTATGATTAATTAAGAGGCTAAACACAACCACATTTGCCCCTTGCGCCTTACTTTGGGCCCAGATTATGCGCCACTTAACTAGCAAAAGTGGAGTTGGACACGCCCTAAATGCACTTGCGCCATGCACTTTAGACCATGCGCTATAGATCGTTTAAATAGGGCCCATAGTGTTGAAAATTGTGCATGATGAATCTGGGCAACTGGGCATAAGAAAAACCTAAAACCATTTCCTGCGCTATTTTTTCTTTTTTATTAAGACATGCCAT
Organism: Sebastolobus alascanus; assembly: GCA_916701645.2. NCBI lineage: Eukaryota > Metazoa > Chordata > Actinopteri > Perciformes > Sebastidae > Sebastolobus > Sebastolobus alascanus. The sequence continues at coordinate 2,029,284 of CAKAOJ020000006.1, forward strand.
ACATGCCAACTCAGTCTGTCGGGCCAGCACCTCTTTTTTTACAGCTGGCATTAAAATGCATTTTGGGTGATCGGATTGAAATCGATAGTGCTTGACCATATGAAGATACAAGTGTAAATGCAATTTATCTGATCGGCCAAACCACCTCCAGAGGTGCTCAGGGACGCATTGTGACCACATTGAACACAAGTGTAAATGCTATTGTGTTTTCAATTCATATGCAACAACTACGTAGGCGGAAATGTGTAACGCTAAGGCTGCCGCAAATTCTTTTTTTGGCTCGGTAGTAATCAACAGCGAATATTCGAAGCTGGGGGGGTTGGCATAGCTCAACCTGCATTGCGCTCTCAGTGCTCCTCTGGTCACTGACGGAACCGGCGTGACCAGATAGATCTTTGTCTGCGCTCAGCATCTCCTATCCTCATCCCTCTGTGTGTGCGAGTGTAAACGTACTTCAACGGGCCCTATCCTCCTAAACTACATTTTAATGATGATGTTGCCGCTGAGACACATATTAATACCAGGTGTAAATATAATCAGGTTAAATCAAATCTAGATACAATCTGGATACGAGACACTTCAATGCCAGGTGTAAAGGGGGTCTTCATCCATTCCAGCTATCAGCATTTAATTCTAAACTGTGTGGGGCCTTTACCCGCCTCAAAATCTGGCTGCACTTACTTGTTAATTATGTGCCAAACCACAAGGCACCCAGCTGCACATCCTTTGCACTCTGTCTCTGCGAGGTCAGTAGTTGAGGCTTTGACGTATGTTATGTTATATTGTGTTATATGTTTTCACATATAATACAACTAAAGGCGAAGCATAATCATGCATCAACATATCATGCACAGAGCCACGGAGCACCAGAACGCTTTCATCAAACTTTGAAGTTGGTGTTATGCGCTTATTGCACAGAGATAGGGGGAGACTGGGAGGAGGTACTGCCGTGGTCAATGTTATCAGCCGTGGAGGTCGTGCGAGAGAGCAGATCTTGGTTTTGGTCACACGGTGCGCTACTCCTTAGTGGTTCTTCGGCATTAGTTGGCAAAGGTTGATCCACTTAAAATCTGATCAACCATGTGAATGGCTTTCGCTGTCATCGGTACACAGCTATTTAAATCATCAATCGATGATAAAAATTCAAACGTCAGTCCTGCGCTCATTGTTAATTCTTTGTCTTCAGGTCTGGTGGCTCCTGCTGTGGGGTTGGACGACAAGGTGGATGAGTCCCAACGCATTGTTCGGTAAATGAAGTTGTGTATTCAGTCTTCATGTGTGAGAGTGGATATAGTACAGAAAGAGGGCCCACTCAAACTGCATATGTTTAGTTTTTTTTAATGAATGGGATAAATGGAGGTATAACATTCAAAAACAACATAGTATGGTTTGAAAAATAGTTAGCACCTTGCCAATTATGTGTTTTGTAGTAAATAACACACAAAACACTGAAATTGTACTTTAGGTCCAAAAAGACCCCCATCACTGCCCCAGGGCACACAAAGCCTAGTCAAACTTATACGGTGTGTGTGTATGTTTGTGTGTGCGTGTGCTGGCTAGCACTCTCAGACGTAGAGCAGCTGTTCATTAGAAATGTGTGAGCTGAAGAAACAACACAGACGACAAAAAAAGCAATCTCTGGCTCATTAAAGACAGAAAAGAACAACCAGCCAGAGACGTTGCACACACACACACACACACGCACACACACACACACACTCACACACACACACACAGGCCCGTCTACCTGCTCGTGATCATAAAGCTGTTGTTAATTACAAAAGACAATAAAAACATGATAAACAAGCAGAATAATACAAGCAGCTACAACATGTCAGTCAGACAGAATCACTGACCCACACATCAGATGCCTCCTCTGCAGCTCGTCTGACTCCATACAGACAGAATGAAGAATATACACACAGAGCAAATGGAGAACAGCTGTTCATTAGAAAGGTGTTAACTAAAATAATAATCATCAACAATGAAAAAAACAACAACTACATAAGGAGCTTTCCCATTAACTGAATCCACTGTTGCTGTTATTGTCTCTAATAGGCAAACCACACACTAAACGCCCACATCCCCCAAAAAAAAAACTTCTCGGTCCTTCATTTGAAAGTTTAATGTTGGATGAAAAGGCTCAGATACAGAAAGTCTGAAAATAGTCTCAGTTATTTAAGACCAGTGACCAAATTCAAAAGGTTTTATGGATGTCGATATGAATTATTAGCAACACAAGCAGCATGGCTCTGGGGATGACAATGTCGGTCAGTTGGCCCGTCCACCACTTCAATGATGATGGGCATTTTTCATGTGGAAGATAACAGAGAAAATTAGTGAATCTGAGGGATGTGTTCTCTGCACACTGCACATGTATGTGCAACGGTCATTTTAGACAGAATAAAGCTTGTAGATGTCCATTTAAAATTGGTGTCAAGCTGTAAGTCTGTCTCTCTACATGCCTCCACTTTTGGAGGAAATATCAACCAGAAAGTCGTAGACAGCATTTGTACAGACAAAATCCAGTCGCTGGTGCTTGCTTTGTCCAAATGCATTGATTGATCTTTGTTGGGTGATGTTGCAGTAGGCAAACACAGGTGCACTGGTGGGTAAAGGCAAAGTAACTGTGTAACGCCGAAAACACACCAGAGCAGCGGTGAAGTGCGGCAGGCGGTGAGCTGCCATGTAGTCTCTATGGAAAGCTGCGGCGGCCAATCCGAGCTGAGTGAGACAGGCCGTTTTGATTCTGCTGTGAAGTACAACAAAACTAAAAGTTGGGGATGGTTTGACTTTTAGCTGCGAATTGTGGCCAGAGAATACCCGCAGTCAATCAGCAAACAGAGTCCTGTGACTCCTGTGACATGTTGACCTATGTTACAAAGAGTTTTTCCCACCTGAAACACATGAACACACCTCCCAGCCGCAGAAAAATATTGTGCAATATAAGTGCGAGCCGCACTTTGTCATTGCCTGGTGTGTTTTCGGCGTAAAGTAACTCTCGAATGACACAGAAGCATTCTGAGCTTCTGACCTGACGCCCCTTTCAGCAGGACCACATCATTTGTCTGTGCCTTCTAAAACGGTTACAAATCACTGTTGAAAAGGTGTAACAACACTACGGTTGAAGTTTGGTTAGGTTTAGGCACAAACGCAACTGGGTTAGGTTCTGGGAAAGATCATGGTTTGGGTTAAAATAAGTCTTTGTTTAAGGTCAGGGGAGCTTCGGTGTCATGGTTACAAAAATACAGTAAATATGTGGTCTGGTCAAGCTTAAGAAAAAAACTATGTTGTCTCTTGGAAACGGGAAACAAACAGTAGTCTTCTGTGTTAAAGTCTGACGTTTTGTTGACCCATTCATTCAACCCAACCACCTCTCTACGAGTACTTTGTCGCTCTATGACAATATCACCTGACGTCCTCCTTTGCTCCTGTCATAATTGCTACAGCGGCTAAAGGTAACTTGAACCAATTTCTCTGTTCATGGCTACGTCTAATTCAAAGGCTTTTTTCTTGCTCCACTGAAAATTCATATTCTTCCATTGTTTTGTTTTAAAGAAACCAAAGTTGAGATCATTAGGCAAAAAAATGATCTGATAAGCTCTTCATAAGTAAGAGGTTGTTGCAGAAATTGGCTAAGGCCTTGGAATAGGGGGGACAACGAGACTTTTTGGCTCCTTTTGTCTCATTTCCTTCGGTCCACCGGCTCTAGGTTGGCTTGAAAAGGCCCGGGGTCAAGTTGCCTCATTGCTCCAACCGTGAGTTCTCTTGCTCGGACCTGGCCACTTTCCCGGGGCCGTGGAGTACTCATTGCGAACCGCAGGGAGTGAGGGGGCTACCAGCGAGACTGTCAACAGGGGCAGACTGTCCTCAGTGCGTCAGGGGTCTGCGGGGATGTCGGCAACCCACCCGCCTTGAAACACGAACCGTCTTGTTTACCATTCTTTGTGGGTGGAACTTTTTGCCATCACCATTCATATACAACTAAATGTAATTGTTTACTAGAGTATAAAGTTTTTCATAGATCTAGCCTCTTAATTTTGCTCTCAAAGTGCACCAGCTTGATGCATTTAACTTTAAAAAGTGTTGCTTTGGCTCTATCTGGCGTGGAGAGGAGGTCGTGTTGCTCTGGCTCTATCTTTTTGGTGTGAAGAGGAGGTCGTGTTGCTCTGACTCTATCTATCTAGGCGTGGAGAGGAGGTCGTGTTGCTCTGGCTCTATCTATCTAGGCGTGGAGAGGAGGTCGTGTTGCTCTGGCTCTATCTATCTAGGCATGGAGAGGAGGTCGTGTTCAAGATTCAAGATTCAAGATTCAAGATTCCTTTATTTGTCATTCTTATGCTCCACATAAAAACGAAATTATGTTTCACACATCCACCACTCAGTAATTCAGTGCAAAACAATTGGGAAAAATAAATAAATTGTTAAGTAATTAGCTAATAAATAAGAGCACTAATAAATAAGCTAAAAGTATGCTAAAATAGGATAGAATAAATAGTTATAATTTAAAACGTAAAAAATATTTAAAGGAACAGTCTCTTAAGTGCAGTTCACATTCTCTGATTTAGCAGTCTGATTGCTGTGGGAAAGAAGCTGTTTAACAGCCGAGTAGTCCTTGATCGGATACTCCTGTATCTTCTCCCGGACTGCAGGAGTGCGAACAAGCCATGAGAGGGATGAGTGGAGTCCTTTATGATACCGTTTGATCTGCGCACGCAGCGCTCGGTGTAGATGTCCTGCAGACATGGCAGAGAGGCACCAATGATTTTTCCAGCCGATCTCACTATCCTGTTCAGTCTGTGTTTCTCCTCTGCTGTGCTGTTACCAAACCAGGAAGAGATGCAGTAAGTGAGGATGTTCTCAATGGTGCCTCTGTAGAACATGGTCTGCTCTGGCTCTATCTATCTGGCTTGGAGAGGAGGTCATGTTGCTCTGGCTCTATTTGGCGTTTTCTTCCAGGGGTACCAGCATACCCCTGGACCCCCCTATGGGTCTATCCACAACAGTCTCACAAAATCCTGTGGGATACACTGCATTAAGTCATCCAAAACTGAATGTCTCCCCCACTTTAAAACTCATTCTGGCGCTGCTGGATGTTGCAGAGGATCAGAGTGTACAGCCGTAACAGTAAAGGAACACAGTTTCATTTTACACAAAAGGTTCCACCAAGACCCAAACTTGGAATCGTTGGATTCAGAGTGCTGACTGTTGCACCACGGAACCCTGCTCGTGCATAAATGCTGTCATATCCTTATGATTGTGTATTTGAGTTAAATAAATAAAAGTGACTTTATCTGATTTGACTTCACTGTAACATGGGTGATAATAGTATGGGTCTTTCCATGTTATTTGCTGTTTCTTAATTAAGTTATACTCTGAGTTATGACCCTGTTATATCTCATCTACAAGCTCACATAATCTGCATGAGGTAATGGACAGCCAAACCGTTATTTCTGCAGTGATGCTGTGTGCTGCCTAACCATGCCCTACATTGTTGGTCCCACTCTCCCCAACACACCTTCACACCTCACACAACCCACCTCAAACTCAACCACCCACATACTGTAAATAGAGGCAACTGTAAACTACTAGTGCATGTAAACACGCTGGAGTGGAGAGAGACCCCATCTCATCCTCACCACAGCCCTGTTACACACACACACACACACACACACACACACACACACACACACACACAAACACACACACACACAGACTGTCTGCCCACCACCTGCTTCCCTCTCTTGGCCCGGTGACACACTCAGTTGTCAAGGAGTGTGTGTGTGTGTGTGTGTGTGTGTGTGTGTGTGTGTGTGTGTGTGTGTGTGTGTGTGTGTGTGTGTGTGTGTGTGTGTGTTTGTGTGATTGATGATGGGTCGCATCTTGCTGTGCTCTGAAACACTTCACTGATTTAAACTGCTGAACCAGCGAGAGGCTGTCTGTGCATGTGTGTGTCGCAGTGAATCTGAGCCAGAGAAACACAGCTGGTCAACAGAAGTTCCCAGGCAGCTGCTTCCTAAATAAAGCTTCGGTACACTTCAAAAGCCGGCAAGTCTGCCAACTATTACAGCAGGTTTTTAACACTTATTCATCCCATTGTACACATTTCAACTTGTGCTGCTGCACAGCAAAATAAAACAAGCCTTGGGAAGCTAGTGATAAGGATATTAGTGCTAAGAAATTTACAATGAATAAAACATTAAGGATAAGCTTAATTGGTGAGATCCAACTCTCTTTGGCTGGCTCGGTGCTCCATTCCTTCACTTCGGCTCTTTGCCATTTCATGCTGGGCTGGTAGATTCAATCAGCTTGTTTGAGCTTGAACTTGGAAGGACTCAACCTTATTAATTAGCAAATATTAGATCATGTAACAAAAAACATATGGCCCAGAAATGGACAGACTACAACATTTTTTGAATTAATTATGATTATTTTGCCATAAATTTTGTAAAAAAAAACATAAGTAAGAGTTGTCACTGTAATTTTAGTAATCTCAACCCTAATACTAAACTCAAATGACTTTGTTTCATCAGTTGCTGAAGGTGTCAGGAGAGGGGAGACCTGTGGAGGTGCTTGATAGGGTGACTCACCCACATTGTTGGCTCGCTGCTTACAGGTCCAGGACCGAAGTGACCAGCTGGCCTGTTGATTGGTTGACTGGCTGTTTGGTTTGCAGAAATGACTGACAGACTGCTCAGTAAGCAATCTGACTAACTGGCTAATTGGCTGGTCGACTTCTGGTCTGACTACTTGGCAGGTCAGACTGACAGGGAGGCTGATGTGGGTGACTGATCTTTCTATTCTGTCATCAAGATAGTTTTCATTTGGGGATCTTCTTCTGTTGCCTGGCTGCAAGGGTCACTCCACTTATTTTTTCAGCTTGGGAACCATTGGCACTCTGACTTTGGTTACTGGAATTGTTGGCAGTTGAAAGCTTTAGTCTTTAGTAGCAGGCCCACACAATCAATTATTACTTTTTGAAACAGCTCCCCCATTACTGGAATGGGGCAGAGAGGAGCAACAGGGATCACTTGATTTGGTCTCCCAGAAACTTGACACACATGGCGGGTACAATAATGACGAACGTCAGACTTAAGTCCAATAAACACAATCCTAGATTTCTCTTAGACACTGTAGCCAAACTCACCCAAAAACAGCCGGCTGTTAGCAGCTCATCCTTTACAGAACATGATTTCTTAGATTTTTTTTGTAGAAAAATCAATGAGATTAGATATATAATTAGTTCCTTGTTCCCAACTACATCTGTAAATTCTGCAGTGCAATTTCCGTGTGTCGAGTCCCAGTTAGTCTCTGTGAGACCGTCTCTCTTGAAACTCTGTCTGAGCTGGTTTCAGCTTCTAAATCACCACCGGCCTCCTCGACCCCTTACCAGCTAAACTTTTTAAAGATCTATGGCCATTGCTGGGACCTACAATGTTGAATATTGTCAACTTGTCTCTTACGACTGGTATTGTCCCCACAGCCATTGTTAAACCTCTACTTAAAAAAACGCATCTGGACCAGTCTCAAACTTTCCATTCTTTTCTTAAGTACTAGAAAGAGTGGTGTCTCAACAACTTTCTGACCATATATTATTTAGTGACCTTTTCGAACCCTTTCAGTCTGCTTTCAGGGCCTGCCACTCCACCGAAACTGCGCTTACTAAAGTCGTAAATGATCTGCTCCTAAACATGGATTCAGATTCCACCTCGGTACTTTTACTACCGGATCTAAGTGCAGCTTTTGACACTATCGATCATCGTATACTCCTTGACTGATTGGAGAACAAATTTTCCGTCTCTGGGCTTGCTCTAGCATGGCTACAATCTTATTTATTCGAAAGAACGCAGCGTGTCTCTTTTAATAATACGACGTCAATATTCTCTAAGGTGAAATATGGCGTACCTCAGGGCTCTGTTCTTGGCCCTCTGCTGTACTCCCTAAATATCGCACCTCTTAGCTAAATTATACATAGTCATGGAATAAATTCCCACTGTTACGCTGATGACACACAGCTGTATATACCTATAAAGGCGGAGGATCAATCACAAATAATTAAATTAGAGGCCTGCCTGTCTGTGGTGAAAAACTGGATGTCAAGTAATTTCTTGCTCCAAAATTCAGATAAAACTGAGATGCTGGTCATTGGACCTGCTCGACATAGACATCAGTTTGATCAGGTAACAGTAACTCTAGATAACTGTGTGATATCCCAGAGCTCGACAGTTAAGAATCTTGGCGGTCCGTTCGATTCAACTCTTTCTTTTGATCAGCACATTAAAGACATCACAAAGATCGTCTTCTTTCACCTACGCAACATCGCTAAAATCAGGTCTTCTTTATCCATGGCTGATGCAGAGATCCTAATCCACGCCTTTGTATCATCCAGACTGGATTACTGTAATGGTTTGCTCTCAGGTCTGCCTCGTTCTAGTACCAGAAGCCTTCAAATGGTTCAGAACACTGCAGCAAGAATCTCAACTAAAACTACAAAATTTGACCATATTACATCAAATTTAGCTCCATTACAGTGGCTCCCGATCCATGTTAGATCAGACTTTAAAGCGCTTCTGATGACCTATAAAATTGTAAATGGCCATGCTCCTTCCTACTTGTTTGATCTACGTGAACCTTATACTCCAACCAGGACTATCCGCTCTCAGAATACAGGGCTCCTGTCTGTCCCCAGAGTGAAAAAGAAGTCAGCAGGCCAAAGGGCCTTTTCTTATCGAGCCCCTTTCCTCTGGAATAACCTCCCTATAGACATCAGACAGTCTGACTCTGTGGAGGTCTTTAAATCCAAACACAAAACCCATCTTTTTGCCCTAACTTTCAATTAGTTAGCTGGCGGGCCGGTCTCAGTCTCAATGTATAATTTCAGCCTAGCAATCCTGCCGACGAGAATAATATTAATTTTAAGCCACTGCCTCTCAATAACCCTCTGTTGTTTATGTCCGACAAGCACTGCTGTGTGCCTCTCTCTCTCTCTCTCCCTCTCTCTCTCTTTCCTTTTACTCAGGCTTCTCTTTGCTGGACCATCAGCCGTTCTGGGATCTCTCTCTGCCTCTCCAGCTGATGGTGCCTCATTCCACATGATGGACTTGGACCTCCGTCCTCCAGGAGATTTAGCCTCTCTATCAATTTAATTCAGTCAAGGGGGCTTTTTACCGAGCAACTGTGAATTAAAAACAAAAATCTGGCCCTCTCTCAAGGTTCCATGGTGGAGAGGAGGTTGTGTTGCTCTGGCTCTATCTATTTGGCATGGAGAAGAGGTTATGTTGCTCTGGCTCTATCTATTTGGCCTGGAGAGGAGGTCGTGCTGCTTTGGCTCTATTTGGCGTGGAGAGGAGGTAGTGTTGCTCTGGCTCTACCTGTTTGGCTTGGGGAAGAGGTCGTGTTGCTCTGGCTCTACCTGTTTGGCGTGGGGAGGAGGTCGTGTTGCTCTGGCTCTATCTTTTTGGCATGGAGAGGAGGTCGTGTTGCTCTGGCTCTACCTGTTTGGCTTGGGGAAGAGGTCGTGTTGCTCTGGCTCTACCTGTTTGGCGTGGGGAGGAGGTCGTGTTGCTCTGGCTCTACCTGTTTGGCGTGGGGAGGTGGTCGTGTTGTGAGGGTGTCATTTCATGTAAAGATTGTAAAGCCCCCTGAGGCAAATTTGTGATTTGTGATATTGGGCTATATAAATATAATTGACTTGACTTGACTTGACTGGCCAAAAGAAATGTTTGAAAACCCTGTTATAGGTCTTTGTGACCCCCATGTGCCCTGACCATGGTTGGTCATGAGCTAAGTACACAACCTGGTAAGTAGCCCTCCCTTCCACAGTCTCCAAGACATCACTAGTCCAGCGACGCATCAGCAGGCCATCATCAAGAATGTAGGCCATTTTCTTCTTCTTAGCCTCTTCCTGGCTAAGAACAGAAGAGTGACATTTTGCAAGTGTGACATCACCTTATTGTGCAGCAATGAACTCTTCTCGGGTTGCGGGCAGTTTTACAATCTCTGGACTTCAAAGAGATGACACCGCGTCAGCAGGTTGGATTTCAGACTGACTTTTGGACCCTGATACAACAGCATCAGGAAAACTGCTCTGCAAACAGAAAAGAGTCAGACAAGTCAGGACCATATATCATTGAGTGGGCCCTTGTAACCACACAAGCAGGAGAGATGTCAGAAAGTATCTGGGCTGTGTGTGAGGTCTAACCAGGGCTGTCAGGGCTTGACAGGTGTCACCTTTTTTACTGGATCTGTCCATTAATGTATTTAGTCCCTCCCATACTTGCCTTATATTACCAGTTTTGAATTTGCCCTCCATTTTATTTTTAAAATCAATTTTTGCCTTTAAAATCACTGGCAGAGAAAACACTGGTGAATCCCAGAAAGCAATGGGTACTAACAAAATAAGAACAAATCATGGATACAAACAGAAATAAGAGAAAATTTGTTCGCATATCGCATGAGGCCCAATGACTTTAACTGAAGAAGACGTGAACTTAGTAACTGTATTGTACTGTTGTCAAAATACAGTATATTGCTCAGTCCTCTAAATCTCTCTCCAAAATTGGCCTCCATTGCCTCCAAAGAGCAAACCTGAATCCTATTTATAGTGTTAAAAGTGATCTAATGGTTACATGTGTAGCATTATTGTTTGTAGCAGATTTAATAATCAATCATTCATTAATATCTATACATGTGTGGAGGTGAGCATGGCTGGTATTCAGCTGCAGGAGAGGGAGAGGTGTGGGGAAGGCTCATGAGAGCAGGGCCAGGGGAGTTGATTAGCACAGCTGGTGATCATTTGTCTAATCAGTCTCTCCTTTAAATGCAGTAGTGTGCTGGACCTGGGCTGGAGGAGAGTGAGACACACGGAGACACACACGGAGAGAGTGAAAAGAGTCGTGCTGTATTAAAAGGCCTTTCCCATTTCTGAATTTATACGGCTCAATTCCTCTCCTCGACTCCTCTCCTAGTCCCGCCCACGGGAGATGCGAGCGGCGGAGGCGAGGAAGAGACACGAGGAGAGAGGAGTCCAGGCAATGGTAATTAAACAAATGAGACGTCCATTGCCTCGGAGCCGTCATGTTAAAGCGACGTCAATTACATATGACGTGTGGCACAGCATATGAGCTGCATCAGCTGTCCATTGTTTTGTTATAGGCCTACCTCTGTATTTTATGATCTCTATCAGATGAGCAGAGCAGTGTTCATGCCAACTTATATATATTTAGGCCTACTTTTAATTCAGTTTACAGCACGGCATAATGTGCATGGATATTGTGTGAAGCACTACAAATGTTTAGCCTATATGAGCAGTTGGCTACAATACACATAAAGAGAGACATATGTTTGAGTGATGTAGTGATGATCATCCATTCCTCACTTCTCTAAACGCAAAACACCTGAAGTCACTTTCCAAGGAGCTCAGTAATTAACGAATCAAGGACCTGACAGTAGGGTATATAAGGTAAAGGTACATCTCCGATTTCCAATCACATCAACAACTAATGGTTGTGGCAATAGAGAGGGAGAGAGAGAAAGAAATTAAAATAGAAAAAACATTAGAAGCATTGTCAGGCTACATGAAGACTGCTCTAGCGTGCGCCCTGTGGCAGTGGCATCAGCTGCAGCATGGCATGCTTCAGCAGGAGAGACGCCGCTCCCAGTGCTGGAGAGCAAGGATGCGTCTTGCCATCCTGCACCAGCATGAGGTCGGCCTATTTATGACTGCTTCTTTTAAATGTAGTTGTAAAAGAGGGCACTCATTTGATTGGCATTAAAGATGACCAACCACAAGTAGCAATAAGGTAATGCACATATTGACACATACTATTAGGGTATCAGACATGCAACATGTTTGTCCAAAATGATAGAAAGTTGTGTTTTTAATGGTGAGAAAACATTTTATTGTGCAGAGTTTTCTGGCTTCAGGGTAACATATGCACACTTTAACAGCTTTTATTTTATTCTTTTCTGTAGGCTGAAGATCCACCAGCGGCTGTCTATAAATGCCTGAACAACACTGTTCCTCTGTTAAAAATATATTTTGATTGGGAGCATGACCTCCTTCATGATTACCGGCTCGGCCGTGACCCCTTGGAGGCCTTGATGCAGTGTCCGGGACCTGAGAGGAGACAGGCCTGGGGACACCACATCACTATACTGGTAACCATGTACTGGCTGGCACGCGGTTTGTCATACAGTGATGTGGTGTCCCGGGCCTTTCAAGTTCCAGTTTCTACTGTACACAGGTTGGTCAACAAGGGAGTTGGGGAGATTGCTGCTCTCCGGCAAACAGTAATCAAACTACCCGATGCTCCAGAGCTGGAGGAGATTGGGCTGCGATTCCATCAGCTGGCCAACAGCCACGTGTTTTCCACATGTGTGGGTGCCATTGACGGGTGCCACATACGAGTGAAGACCCCTCCCGGACCCAGTGGCCAGGACTACATTAACCGTAAGCTCTTCCCATCAATACAGCTGCAGGCGGTATGTGATGGGAAGACACCGTGTCCTGAAAAACAACGGCATTTATAAAGAGGCTCTGTACCCTCCCCCCCAGGGTATTTCATTGTGGGGGATGGTGGCTACCCTTGCAATGTCCAGCCCATGACGATCATCACCCCATATCGGGAGCCAGTGCAGGGGGGGGTACAGGGCCGCTTTAACCACCACCACGCCAAAGCCCGCAACATAACTGAGCGGGCCTTTGGTATGATGAAGGTACGATGGAGGTGTCTGCTGTTCAAGGCCCTGGAGGTGGATCACACATTTGTTACTGCAGTCATCACTGCTTGTTTTGTGCTCCACAACATCTGTCTCACTGCAGGAGACATCATCGAACCTACCGAAAATGTTGAGGAGACTGGAAGGTCTCCACCCCCTCCAGTGAGGGGGGAACAAAGTGGACATGGCCGGCGAGACAGACTGGCTTACCAAATCTCGGCTCCTCATCATAACCCCGAGGAATTGAATGACCACAATTATTTGTAAGAATCTGTTAATTTATGGTCAGTTATTATTTTTCTTATGTTTTTCTCATGTTTTCGCCAGAAAATACCAGTTATGAGCACTGGCCACATGCATAACTGTGCTTTTTTTCTCATTCATGTAGGCCTAATTTCCAATTTTTCCAGTTTATTTAGAGCCCTTACTTACTGTTACAATCTCAAAAGAGCTTGACAGGTATTTATTACAACTTGTAGGCCCATGGGATGTTAAAATAGGCGTTAACATCAGCTCATGTGATAAGACGTTTTATGTTCACTATTACTATCGACTATTTTGACTGATGCACATATTTTTTTAATATTTGTTTTTATATTTTCTTATTTCACTAATGTCTGTGGAGTGTGAGCAACTGTACAGTAACTTGACCCAATTTCTCCTCGGGGATCAAATTTCTGATTTTGATGCTGACATTGCATTTCTTTACGCAGGCTACAAGTTTTGCTTATGTTGCTGAATGTGCACTTCTCAATGTGCTGATGATCAGTTTCAATATGACCAGTGATGTCCTTGTGAATTTAGGTTGCAAAAGTTTTTGTCGTGTCACAGCTTTCTATTTAATAAAGATCTCCTTGTTATCTCTTCAAACTGGATTGTCTTGATTTGAATTCCAAAAAAGGCTACATGCTTGATTTGCTTGCAAAATGCTTATTTTAATTTGTTTTTAAAAAGTACATTTGCAGTATAAAATTGGTGGCTGCGATGACATTCCCAGAAAAGTAGTTTTTCTCCATTGTATACACACAAAAAAATTAAACTATGCAAACAAATCTGAGAAGCTGAAACCCATGTACATGGAAAAAAAGTATTCTATTCTACTTCTAAGCTTATTTATCAACAAAAACACACCAGACTGCTAAACTGTAAACACAAATCCATTGTCTTCACTCAAATAAAAATTCCAAGAACCAATAACACTAATCTTTCTTGTTAATAAACTGTTCAAAGAGGTCTAGAAATCGCTTTGAATTGTCCTGCATCGCCTGATGTTGTCTTTCAAATCTTTCCTCCTCCTTGGCTGCCTCTTCCTCAAGAAACTCCAGCATGGACCTTTTCTTCTTTTTACGGGGAGGGTGGACCGGCAGAGGTGGAGGGCTCAACATCCTCCACATGGCTGTCCGAGCCAGACTTAGTGGCCTCGTCATCCTCCACTGTGTCCTGGCTCTGGGCAGCCTCAGTGGATTCTGAGCCACTGCCAGAGGCCACAGCATCCACACATGCAGAGTCCATCAGGGTGGGAGGATCTACAGATGGCCTCCCACCGATGGCCTCATGCATGGCAGAAAAATATGGCCATGTGGCTGCTGTGGCCTCTCCCCTGTCGGTCCCTGTCCTATTAGCGGGGCATCTCAACTCCTACAGAAACACAAGCAACAGTGAAAGTTATCCAATAGTACACTGACCGGACATAAAAAATGGGGTTCACAGACAAACATGATTGCAAGGGAACACGTCACACATCACTGAGCATTTAGCCTACAAATAAAATGTAAACCACACCTTGTATTTACGCTTTAGATTGTCCCACTTTTTTTGCCACTTGTGTGGGGGTGACAACACTGGAAAGGCCCATCATCTGAAGAATTTCCCTGAGTGATACAAGATATGTTACTGGTTAACTCATGTGGCAGCAAGTAGTTAGGTCTACAGCCACAGGTGTCAGCTTACATGTAAATAATAATTGTTATAACAAGTTCAGGAGAAATCATTAAAATACCAACACATAAAGGCTATAGATCATATCTTAATCTAATAAAAAAACGCTCTGTCAACATGATGACATGTAAAAAGCATCTTGAGGTTGCATTGAACATTTATTTATTTTTTGCACAATTTAAGACTACACAACATAACAAAAATAAATGAATAATAGACAGTGCAGGAAGAGGCAAAAAAAACACTGGGCTTATCTGAAGCCTTGATCTATGGACAAGATTAATATAAAAAATAATAATAATATGACTACATAACAGTGATAACAAACAATTAGAACAAGATATATATAATAACAACAATAAATATATAAAAAAAAGGTGTGTGTGTGTGTGTGTGTGTGTGTGTGTGTGTGTGTGTGTGTGTGTGTGTTTGTGTGTGTGTGTAGCCGTGTTTCCATTCACATATTTTGATGCACATTTTGAAGTGTCGCGTTAGAAAAGCTGTGTGGAAACTAGAGATTTCTTTATGATTTAGAAATAGATTTTTTTAATGCCAGAATCGATATATTTGCTTCATCTGAGTCTATGTGGAGGTAGAAGGAAGTAACTGCTTTTATTGTTGTAGTCTGAGTAACGTGACGTCATATCCGTTCCGTATCCGTCAACCAAAACAAACCTCAGAAAGTATAAAACGTTGGAGGGTCGTCATGGGTACGACCTGCACCGTCACATGTTAAATCCAGCGTGGTAAACACTACACATCCAGTAAAGGATGGAAACACTTTGGGTTTCACACATTGCAGGAAAAGCAGAGCTAGACATCATGGCTAAAGCTGCATGCTAACTTCTAAAAAAGGCCAAAATTTGTCCGAAAATCAGGCTGAAAAAAGTCTGAAAAAAACCAAAATATGGCCGAAAAAATATCTTTACAAAAAGGCCGAAATATGTCAAAACAATGTCTGAAATATGTCCGAAAAAGGCCCAAAAAATGCCAAAGTATGTCCGAAATATGGCCCAAAAAATGCCCAAAACAAGTCAGAAATATGTTCAAACTAAATTTGAAATATGTCCGAAAAAAGGCCGATATATGTCTGAATAAAAGTCTGAAAAATGCCTGAAATATATTTCCGAAAAAAAGGCTGAAAAATTTCCCAAAAAAGGCAGAAAAACTTCTGCAAAATATCCGGAAAAAAGTGCGAAAAAGTTCCCAGGAAACGTTATCGTTATCAGGGTAACGTGCGGTCGAGACGGCCGTCTCTCATCTCCGTGGTCAAATGGGCCGACGCTACAACTGTACAAAACACATATACAAGTCCAAGGACTTATTGAACTTCAAATGATGATGATGATGATTATTATTTATTTAATTATTTATTTATTTATTTATTTATTTAATGATTTTTTTGTATATATATATATGCATATTACACTATATACATATATATATACACATTACACACTATATATATATATGCATATTACATTATATACATATATATATATATATATCCACATTACACTTTATACATATATATATGCATATTACACTATATGCATATATATATGTACATGAAACCGCATTTTGTGGCAAATGTGGTTTCATTTAGGGACGGCGTCCTTCAACCTTCGGGTTTGTTCTCCACTCGAGTTTGTTCCCCCTTCGGGTTTGTTCTCCCTTCGGGTTTGTTCCCCCTTCGGGTTTGTTCCCCCCTCGGGTTTGTTCCCCCTTCGGGTTGGTTCCCCCTTCGGGTTTGTTCCCCCTCGGGTTTGTTCCCCCCTCGGGTTTGTTCTCCGCTCGGGTTGGTTCCCCCTTCGGGTTGGTTCCCCCTTCGGGTTTGTTCCCCCGTCGGGTTTGTTCCCCCGTCGGGTTGGTTCCCCCTTCGGGTTTGTTCCCCCGTCGGGTTGGTTCCCCCTCGGGTTTGTTCCCCCTTCGGGTTGGTTCCCCCTTCGGGTTGGTTCCCCCTTCGGGTTTGTTCCCCCGTCGGGTTTGTTCCCCCCTCTGGTTTCTTCTCCATTCGGGTTGTTTCTCCCTTCGGGTTTCTTCACCCTTCGGAGTCTCCTCCCTTCGGGTTTCTTCACCCTTCGGCGTCTCCTCCCTTCGGCTTTCTTCACCCTTCGTCTTTCTTCTCTTGTTTCGCCGGTTGCTGCTGTTCTTTTTCTGAATATCATCATTTAAGTTTGCCACTTCATCATATAACTGAGCCACTTCTTTCCGGAGAGAATGGGCTTGGGTCTTGCTTTTCTGCTGCTCGGTGGTATGCTTCTTCACGTTCACGTCGTGAAAGTCGCTGAGATCCTCGAGTTCAGTTCGGAGGCCCTGACTGACCTCCTGCTCAGCTTGGAGCTTTTTTAAGATGGTTTTGTGAGCCTCTTTGAGATCCGTCACTTTCTCCTGCAGGGTGTTATTTTCCTCCCGAAGCAGTGTAGTTTTCTCTACTTGTTTCTGGAGGGTTTGGACGAGGACCTCATCCTGGAGGGTGTGGTTTTGCTCCTGAAGGAAGCTGTTTTCCACCTGCAGGGTGTTATTTTCCTCCTGAAGCAGTGTAGTTTTCTCCACTTGTTTCTGGAGGGACCCCGTTTGGACGAGAACCTCACCCTGCAGGGTGTGGTTTTGCTCCTGAAGGAAGCGATTTTCCACCTGCAGGGTGTTATTTTCCGCCTGAAGAAGTGTACTTTTCTCCACTTGTTCCTGGAGGGACCCTGTTTGGACGAGGACCTTATCCTGGAGGGTGTGGTTTTGCTCCAGCAAGGTGCTGTTTTTATCCTGCAGGGTGTTATTTTCCTCCTGAAGAAGGGAAGTTTTCTCCAATTGTTCCTGGAGGGACCCCTTTTGGACGAGAACCTCATCCTGGAGGGTGTGGTTCTCCTCCTGAAGGAAGCGTTTTTCCTCTTGCAGGGTGCTGTTCTCCTCCTGAAGAAGTGTAGTTTTCTCCACTTGTTTCTGGAGGGCCCCCGTTTGGACGAGAACCTGATCTTGCAGGGTTCGGATTTCCTCCCGCAGGGTGCTGTCTTTCTCCTCTGGGAGCCTATTCAAGTTGTCCACTTGTTCCTGGAGGAACCCGTTTTGGACGATCAGTCTGACCACTTCGATGTTATTCTGGGTCAGCTTCTCCTGCAGAATGCGGTTTTCCTCCTGAAGCAGCGTAGTATTCTCCACTTGCTCCTGGAGGGACCCCGTTTCGACGAAGACCTCGTCTTGCGGGGTGCTATGTCCCTCCTGAAGCAGCGGAGTATTCTCCACTTGTTTCTCGAAGGATCTGTTTTGAAGCGTCAGTCTTACCACTTCATTGATAAGGCACTTCACCTTCTCCTCCTGACAGCTCAGGTCGATGTCACGTGAAGCTATTACCATCTGAAGATAATAATTCTGATCTTTTTCAGCCTGGAGCTCTGCAGAGAGCTGTTGTCCGCTGATCGCTGTCCGGTCCTCGTAGATTTCGTGTTGGTACATTGTTCTGGTGTAGATGCCGTCTGTCACTGATGAAAACTTACGTCTCTAACTGTGGTTCGCCTCGATTGAAAATTCTCTCTCTCTCTCTCACAAAGATGTGCTCTCGAGTTCGAGTCTGACTTCAACTGGTTGGTTCTGTCTTGAGAGAGACTTGTTAACTCCCAAACTTTGCTTAATGACATCACAAAGCAATTGGAGCATTCGATGATGTCACAAAGCCAAGTTGGGGAAGCATTGTACTTGTAGCATTTGATGATGTCATCAAATCACTTGGAGAATTCCATGATGTCATCAATTCACTTGGAGAATTCCATGACATCATCAAATCACTTGGAGAATTCCATGATGTCATCAAATCACTTGAAGAATTCCATGATGTCATCAAAGTACTCTGAACATATTTTTATATACTTACTTTATTGTACACATGTTCATATACAGAAGTACTAACATACATAGACAATTAAAAAAAAAGATTAAAAACAAATACTAATTACATTTTCATTTCATAATGCCAGAGTTATATGCATCATATTTCATTTAATCACTTAAAGGTCTTACTGGCTTTTTTTGTTTTTAACATTAGGTGAGATGGTGCTATGCTGTTTGAATTCATTAATAAAGTGCTCAGGGAAGTTGGTTCCTCACCAGTTCTTTTATGAATATGGAATTTTCACAAAAAAAAAAAAATAGTTGTATGATATAGAGCATCTTACTTTCAATCTTATGTTGACTAAAATATGACAGCAAACATAAACAACGTGGAAACAGTTCCTTTCTGTCTGACTCATGTGCAGAGTTCCACAGTGACTGCTGCTCTTTAAATGTTTACATTCTATTTAATGTGAACAGTTTGTTTCAGCCGATCTCCACACAATAAGTCAGCATTTCTTTCAGGGTTAAATACAGATGTTTTTAGGATTCATTTGTGCATACTCTTAAAATACGTCCATGTATGAGAGTTTAGAAGAGTAAGAATTATAACTGATATATTTGACTTCAGGACATCTCTGACTACATACATGCTGAAATCAAACATTTTCACTGGATTAATTTAGATATTTTCAAAAGTAAAAGTCCCTAGAAGTGTGTGATTCAACTTTTTCCCTTCATGGTCTAGTGTTAAAAAAGTTAACAAAAATCACAATAAATCGTAATATCGAATCGCAATATTTAAAGCACCCATTCATCGTGATCGTATTGAATCCGGAGATACAGATGGAAATGGCAAAATTCAATAAAACTTCCTCAATTGTGAAAAGTTTTTACGCTGGCTTTAAGTGTTTTTTACCTTTATCAAAAAGTTGGTGCGCTAAATGGGAGACGGAGTCGCCTTTGCCCATAAATTCTGACGTAGCGAACATTTAACTCACCGCCGATACTAGCCGACATGAAAGAACAATTAAACCCGAAGACCTCTCTCCATTTTCCTCTCGTAGATGTTTAGATGGACACATGTTTTGTTTCCGGTTCTCAACCTCTACTTCTTCTTCTACTCTGTTTACTGGTAGATTACAGCCATGTGTAGCCTATAGCGCCACCTTCTGACTAAACTACGCTGCAGCCGAGTTTATTCGCTCCCAAACAAGTTGATACAAAAGCGCCTAATTTGCTTTTCTTTTTTTGCAACATTTCAAATGTTCGCTTAAAATTCACTCGACAGTTGAATGGAAACACGACTTCTGTGTGTTTGTCCTGTTTAAAGTCTCTTTGTCTTCAGCAGTGTTGTGTTTTTTCTGACCTTCTCTACAAGCTTCAACTAAACCATCCTTCTGTTTTCTCCTTCTGTGTGTGTGTTTCTGTATATGCGAATGTGTGTGTGTGTGTGTAGCCGTGTTTCCATTCACATATTTTGATGCACATTTTGAAGTGTCGCGTTAGAAAAGCTGTGTGGAAACTAGAGGTTTCTTTATGATTTAGAAATAGATTTTTTTAATGCCAGAATCGATATATTTGCTTCATCTGAGTCTATGTGGAGGTAGAAGGAAGTAACTGCTTTTATTGTGGTAGTCTGAGTAACGTGACGTCATATCCGTTCCGTATCCGTCAACCAAAACAAACCTCAGAAAGTATAAAATGTTGGAGGGTCGTCATGGGTACGACCTGCACCGTCACATGTTAAATCCAGCGTGGTAAACACTACACATCCAGTAAAGGATGGAAACACTTTGGGTTTCACACATTGCAGGAAAAGCAGAGCTAGACATCATGGCTAAAGCTGCATGCTAACTTCTAAAAAAGGCCAAAATGTGTCCGAAAATCAGGCTGAAAAAAGTCTGAAAAAAACCAAAATATGGCCGAAAAAATATCTTTACAAAAAGGCCGAAATATGTCAAAACAATGTCTGAAATATGTCCGAAAAAGGCCCAAAAAATGCCAAAGTATGTCCGAAATATGGCCCAAAAAATGTCCAAAACAAGTCAGAAATATGTTCAAACTAAATTTGAAATATGTCCGAAAAAAGGCCGATATATGTCTGAATAAAAGTCTGAAAAATGCCTGAAATATATTTCCGAAAAAAAGGCTGAAAAATTTCCCAAAAAAGGCAGAAAAACTTCTGCAAACCATCCGGAAAAAAGTGCGAAAAAGTTCCCAGGAAACGTTATCGTTATCCGGGTAACTTGCGGTCGAGACGGCCGTCTCTCATCTCCGTGGTCAAATGAGCCTACGCTACAACTGTACAAAACACATATACACTGATACCTGTAGTGCGATTGTTATTCATGATATCTGATATAAATATTATTTATAGTTGGGTTCAGAGACAATATCAGCAGGTCACATCTGAACGATTGAATTCCAAGCTTGCAAGAATTTAATCCCAAAATAAGAACACTGACTTTATGGTAAGTTATACATGTATTATTTAAGTAAAAGCCGAGGCCTGTGGGGATTGTCTGTGGTGTTGGGAGAGGGTGTCAGCCAGGTCTGTAGCGGGAGGCGGCGGGGATACGTCCAGTCCATTTGTGTTTTAGTCAAGCCAGGGGAGGGTGTTGGACAGGTCCGTAGCATGGGTTGCAGTCTCCAGATCTGAAATTTTGAGTGGTGCTTCTGATTCTGATGTTTTGACAGTGAAATCTGGGTTGATGATTTAGTGTGTCAACATGCTGTTCGTCTTGGTATATAGAGTAGTGTGGAAATCCTTCCTTCCTTTTTAGCAATTTGCTGTTATAGTTGGAGGCAGCCAGCACAGTTATAAGAGGAGGAGGATAACACTCTAACCTTAACCATTGGCATTTTCCCAAAGACACAAGAAAAAACAGCAAAAAACTAAATTATAAGTTTAATGATTACTTCTTCCTTCAGTATGAGGTCATTTTGGGCTTATGTTGATTGAATTTAATGTGTGTTTTTTTTTTAGATATCTCTGGAGCTACTCAAGAACAGTGTTACTCGATCAAAGGATGAATTTCATATTCACATTACATGTTTTCCTTACTAAACATAGCTTAAAATACGTTCAGATAATGACATGTGACTCTTGTCCCCAATGGGAAATTAAGGCACCCAAAGGTGACTTTTATCAGTTTGTGTATTTGTGTATAGCTGAATACCCCAAAAGTGACATTTAAATTATTCGTCCCCAATCTCAAGGTAAAAATGCTGGTTGAACAAAAGTTGTTTTAAACTAAAATCTCAGCTGATTTTAATAATCTGGGCACTCAAAAAAATACTTTCCTCTTGCCAGCATCTCTCTAAACCATTCAGAAAGTGCTGTCCTCTAAGGGGGGGTGCCAGAATTACGTCCCTAAAATTGACTTAAGCGTGTGTGTGTATGTGTGTGTGTGTGTGTGGAGGATATTGATTAAATATCTAAAACTAATTACTAAACAGCAATTAAATGACCCTTTAAGCGACTTTTGAAACATTTGATAGATGAACAGTTTTTTGATAGATGTGAAAAGCTACTCCATAATTTGGTTCCTCTAAATCATATCGAAAATTTACCTCTACTAGTAAGGAATTTAGAAGGATGAAGATCTAGAGATTGACGAGTTGAGTAAGAATGGACCTGAGAATTTGTTTTAAAATAGGTCTTGAGCTGCTCAGGAATATTCCCACCAGAAAGTATCTTATAAATAAAAACACATATTTGAGAAATATTGATATCATAAATAGTAAGAATCTGGAGATTCTGAAATAGAGGAGCAGAGGAGACGTGTGACTCTGATCGAGTTGCAATCCTCACAAAACGTATTTGGAGGACTAAAATTTTATGAAGGTTTGTAGGAAAAGTACTCGCCCAAACTATATTACAATATTAAAGATAGGGATAAATCAGACTATAATAAAGGGTAAGGAGACAGTTTGTGGTGACAAGAGGACTAAAACTTTGTCAAGGTTGTGGTTTTAAGTGAGGACCCAAATGCAGAGAAATGAGGAGGTGATGGCAGCTGGCATAGTTCAATGATTTAATGAAACTTACTATGACACAAAAAAAAACGCTGGTCCGGCATAAAGGTTCCCAAAACTCTCCAACAGAATAAACTTAAAAATGCACAATGAACACCAGAAGAACTCTCTGACAGAATGATACACCAAACATGAAAAACGACGACGAACTGACAAGGAAACAGGGGAACACACAGGCTTAAATACACAGGGGTGATAAGACACAGGTGGAACAAATCAGGGCGGGGCAGACAATCAAAAAAGGCGGGAAAACAAGCAAAGGTAGGAAGTAAAACCAGACAAGACACATGAGGAGTGAATTTCAAAATAAAACAGGAAACAAACTATGAAAAAAACCCAGGACCATGACAGGAAATAACTAGATGTGACACAACAGGTGAATTAACAAATAAAACAGGAAACACTACAATGCAGACAATAAAACAAAAAACCCAAATCCCAATGAATCGAAATCACAAATGACAGAACTAATAAAACACCACAGGGTTGAACACAAGATCACAACAAAAAGGAAAAAGTCACAAGTCTATTGGCACAGCCAGACCATGACACCCTTCTTATTATACAAACACATTAGTAGCATGTTGAAAGCAATGATGAGGGTCAGAGTTACATCATGGGTCCCTGTAAGAAATGACAAAGTAAGATTGATCTCAAATGTTGACTACAGCCCGAATTGGAACACTTGTCACAGGAATATTTTTGGAATGATATTTGCAGACTACATACTGGGCAATTGACTATTATATGACAACATGAAATACAGCAAATTAGTGCTGAATGCTCGAATGCTTTTGTTGATATAAGAATTTGATATTAACAGCTTTTTGCACTTGTAAACATTATGTCCCGATTAGGCCTATAGCAGTTAAATTGGAGCCTAAATGTTCCAATAAAAACATAAATCGGCTAATATCAATGTGAAATGTCATTAAGGAATGCGTTTAGAGCAGCAACTTATGAGGCGCTAAACAAACGGTGTAGGGCAGAAAGTATGATCATCTTAAACAACTACAATATATAGTAACACACTTACATTTGTGAAGTTCTCCAGCTGTGTGTCACGTGCCTTTTATACGTCACGGGTGCCGAAAACACTTCCGCAAAGGATACACCAGTGTATCCTCGCTCATAGCTCCTTCGGCAAGCCTCCCCGATCCTCGAGATGCATTTTAGGAATTGGGATGTCCTCCAAGATGGAGCGCTGAGATCGATTTCCGGGTCACAAGCCGGAGGATTGAGGAATCGAGGAGACGAGGAGGTAAAAAATCGTGAAATGAGATGGACCTAAAGAGTGTGTGAGCAGCCTCCTAATAAAGTCTGTTAAACATTACAGCAAGTTGTCCTGTCGTTGCTGAGGAACCCACGGTGGTAGCAGGCGTGCAACAATATGTATCTATAATGAATGACTCAAAATTATGAATCTTAAACCCCTGGACTGTTGTAAAAGGTGAAGGAGAGTGATGGCACTCGGCTTCAGCTATCACACACAATTTAATTTACACACAAAATCAGAATTCGACCAGGCACCACCCAATTTTGTGAAAACAGGGAAAACTTCCAAATTTGATATTAATCAATTGAGTCTCGTAATCTCAGGGTTGCTACGGTGTTCTTGGGCATAGTGTACAGTGATTTAAATGGTTTTATATACACACACAAATAACAAAGTTCTTTATAAATGAAATGTTTATTTAAGTAACTATATGACTAAACTACTAAAAAGAAAATAATTGAATAAATGATAAAACAAAAGGGGAAAAAGGAATAGAATGAATAAAGGATAGAATAGAATAGAATAGAATAGAATAGAATAGAATAGAAAGCTTTATTGTCATCGTATTGAATACAATGAGATTCACAGTTGCCACTCCTGGTCAGTGCTTTAAAAACAATACTTGACAAGATAAGGCAGGTAAAATATATAACAGATAAAACACACATAGCTATGAAGCAAATAAAAACAGGAATAAAACAGGTGAGGTAGAGTAATAAATAAATAAATAAATATAAACAGAGGTATTGCACTTCGGAAATAGAATAGGTGAAGTAGATGCTATTGGATGAATGAAGGTCTACAGCAAATGCGATGAACATTTATGAATATCTATCAATTTGTGTATTAACACACCATTCAGCAGCTCAGGATTAGGAAGCACCCTTCCAGGGAAGACTGTGGAGCAGTTTCTTTCTAAATTTAGGGGTAATTTAATTTAGGTCTCAAGCTTATTGGTGAATTAGTCTGGCATCTAGCATCTAATAGTATTGATTTCTGAAACTACCACTATTTATTAACTTACTCTAAATTTCTTTAGTAACATATAAACTCTTTCATATCTGAAAATGTATTTATATCAGGTGACATTTTCTGATGGGCAGGTGGGAGGTTGTGCTGTATGGAGTGTCTCTGGAGTGGTAACTGGTTCTGTCTGGACTTCGGCATTTTGGATCTTGTTGGTCATAGGATTCAGGAACACGTGGCAGGAGAGCAGAGTATCGAGAGGGATGATCTGGTGTGCAGGATCCAAAGTTGGAGCAGGTTAGAACCCAGGTAGAAGAGGCTTCTTCAGGTTCTGTCTGTCCAGGTCGGCTGGATGCCACTCTCCATGTTGTGATGCTCATCAGGGAATCATTGCCAGGCCTCTTTAGGTTCAGAGTGCTTTCTCTTTCATTCAAGCATTGCAGCACGGCGGGGCGGCCACAGTCCCCCAGCGGGGTGTGGGGGCCCTCGCAGTTTGATAAGGGTCAGAGGCAGATGAAGAAGCAGGAAAAGAGTGACCTTTTGTGGGTTTCTGTTCAGGGTGCGATGTCACTGGTGTGTCCAGCTGACCACTCCCATTTAAACTTAAAAGTTTAGATTCTGTATTTCAATTTGTTTCACAGGATTAATACTGATTTGCTTCACTTAATTAATTTTTTCATATTTGAAAGGAGGGCTCTCTCACCTGTAGAACAATACCAAACACCTATATGATATAAACCACTGAAGAAAACCTGATCAATTGAATTAAAATGACTTAACCAAATTATACAACATAGATAAACCTTGTTATCATGACATGTATGCACTACAACAGGCAGGCCTATATATGTAGACATACTGTATATGTGTACTTATTGCACAGTGAATTAATGGATAAACACAGTTCTGAATGAGAGGCAAAGGGGAGGGTTTGTTCCTCCCTCTCTGTGTGTGTCTATAAGATGGGCCTCGGGGAGATAAAAGTTACCAACATAACAATTAGAGTTGATTATCATGAACTTAATTCTATATGTTGTTCTAAGCACATGTAACTACGTTAAAAAGGTGTATTACACTTTAAGTAGATTCAAAACGTACATTCAAAATATAAGGACTAACTGAGGCATTAATGTGCACTTGAATTTCTCTTTAAGATCTCTGGGGACGTATCGCATGCATATATCAAAATACAATGTAGTGGGACCAAGTGATTGATATAAAAGGATAGGCCTACTTAAGGTTTTGCTCTGAAGCTTATGATATTTATTTATTAGCAAGAATATTTGAGTTATCTAAACTGAATAATAAGTTTCCTTCTCGTCACAAGCATATATATGTCAACAAACTTCCTGTTATTAAAACATATGTTAGCTCAGCATAACACATCAATTAAAGATCACGTTAATTTGCATTAAATGTAATTTAGTCTTATTCACAATTGGGTGCCTGATTATGTGGCTGTGTGTATTTTGAGAGCCACACAAAGGAATCCAGTGTCGGTCGTAATTAAGTTAGATGGGGTCATAAACCCTAGTCTGTATCTTAATTTCTCCAGTTTATGCTCGCCAGCTGCAACATGTACAACAGGTCGGTCTTCACCGCTTCTCCGAGTCTTTCGGAAGAAACCAGATATCAGGGCCTTTGGCCCGTATTTCAATTAACAAGATCTAATGGTCACAATGGGTACTAAATCTTGAATCAATGTTTCCCCTCTGTGACTTTATCCAGGCCGGTCGTAAATGAGGGTCTAAGCACTTAGTGACTTGGGAATAAAAGTTTCCGGGACAAGGTTTCAAGAATTTAGATCATTTTCATGTTTCAATATTCTTTATCTTTCGGTCGTCATGCTACACAGGTGTTTTCACAGGTGCATTCTGGGTGCAGGGGATTGATAATAGAGTGTGGTATTTCAATGTCTGTGTTTAGCAAACAACACACAGAGGCTTTTAGTTTTGAATGATGTGTCTAGTGTAGATAATCGTGTGTAGTTATTTGCAAAAAGTGTGTTTTAGAATTTCGAACTTAGTGTAAAGCAGACCACGTGCTTGTGGTTTAGCATACCTGCTCAATAGATAGCTACATGAAGTATAGCTGGGATGTTTAATATGGAGCTTAATTGGATGCAAAAATGGATTTCTGAAAACACAACCCCAAACATCATGACTTGAACTCTGCCAGTGTTTCTTTTCCTCTGCAAATGAGGCCATGCTGTATTTTTGTCCATGTAAAGTCACGTCGTGAGTGTATTTCTGTAATTTCACTTTGTACTTAAGTGTGTGTGTGTGTGTGTGTGTGTGTGTGTGTGTTTGTCTTTATGTGTGTGCTGGCATGCATATGTGTTCTTTAGCAGCGGACTGAGTGTTATGAATGTGTCAGTGTGTGTGCTGAAGCATAAGTGTGGGGCATGTGTATGTGTTCATGCGTGCAGTGAATTAATTCTGAGTGTGTGTGTGTTGAAGCGTATACCCTGTATTAATTGTACGTGTGTGTGAATTCAGATGGAGCTCAAGTTCATGCAAACTCAAACAAGAAGGAACAACTTTAAGACTCAACTCCTCGTGTCCAACTACTGCATGAGAACTCAGATCAATATTTACATTTTAAATGGAAATTTAAAAATGTGTGCTGGCGGGTGTAGTTTTCCAAAGCACTATGATTAAATAAAATCCAATGTATTATGATCCTCTCCTCCGCATCTACTGAAGGGCGTGGTGATGTCAGAATGTCTAACACTTTGGTCCAGAGATCTACTGGACAGACAACCAAAACATTTAATGTGGATAATCATTTTCCTCAGAGAATGAGGGTTTATGATTTTGCTAACCCCCTGGTCAAAATTTCCACTTGCACACAAGAAATATTAGAATCCAGTGGACATATGGCATGTACAGTACTGCCTAACTAACTCCAAATCAGCTGTGATAAATGTGACTGGGCCTGTAAGAACATCCGTGAACACATACGGTACACACACAATGCTGAGATGTTCACCTAAGAAACAAGAGCAAGTGAAATCCATGTTTGTATCAAAGCTTGTTTGACTAAAGACTAATGACCTTTAATGACCTGAGCTAATAATTTCATCAGTGCTTGACAGGACACTCATTAGGGGTGGGGGAAAAAATGTATACAGCATAGTATCACGATATTTTGCATGGCAATATTGTATTGATACATGGACGTCAAGTATCAATCTTTTATTATATAAACTATTAACCTCTTAATAATCCGACGACCTCTTTTCTGAAATTTCAGAGGTTGTGGCTGTCTCAGTCTTAAAGCTATGAAACGAGAAAATCTAAGGAATCGATTGATACCAACCGTGCCTGTCGTGCTTGACGAGAAGAAAGCTAAATAACACTCCAAAGTTACACAAGATTTTGGCGAGGAAAAACTGGCACGACCATTTTCAAAGGGGTCCCTTGACCTCTCACCTCAAGATATGTGAATGAAAACTCTGAGAGTGAAAACTGTATCTTATTAGATAAACCAGATGTTGACAAACTGCAAAACTCGCAGCTGAAAAAAGGTAATAAATCACAATATATCTTATCGCAATACTCAGCATATCGCAAAATGTTTATAATAGCAATAAGATCGTATCGTGACTCAAGTATCATGATAATATTGTATCGTGGAGCTTCTGGTGATTCCCACCCCTAACACTCATTAAAGCTAGGGTTGGTTACCTTGAGAATCTTGCAAGAGTACGCTAGATTTTAAAAAGTATCCAAGTGAAAAACCCAGCCCAGTGTTGCCAACTATTTTCCAATTAAAGTAGCAGCACTAGCTCCAAAAGTCCTTAAATCTAGTGAGAAAGTAGCGAAGTTCCCCCAAAAATCATCATAATAACACAAACAACGAACATGGCTGTTGTAAGTACTCACAACTGTCCCTTTGACATTACACTTACAGTTCCCTTCATTTGATTCATTGTTCATATAGATATGCTGCTTATTGCAGCTTTAAATAAATTAAGTAGTGTATTTAAATCGTCTCAACCGAACAAAACTCCCCACTACGTTTACCCCCAAACCAAACTACAAATTATCACACTGATATACTGCTTGTGATTTTGAAGCCAATTCCTGCAAGTGTTGAAATCCAACAGCGCTTCAAAAATGCCTGTTGGACTACAAACCAACTAATGAAGCACTTGTCAACCAGCAGATTATTGCATCTTGCTCCTGCGACCAGCAATTTTCTGCTCGGTTGTCTCATCACTGTGTTCACTGAGGTGGCTTCACAGTGTCTTTCTCTAATTATGAATCTCTGATAGAAGCTGCAGTAAATAAAAGTTTGTATCCAACTTTCTAATTATTTATCTGACTTCAATATTGTTACTGTGAGTGAATGACCTGCCTTCACATCATAATAACACGGAGAGCAGAGCCGTGGAAAATGTCGATTTGACGTTTAATCAATTTGTGCTGTGAAGTGGATCAGAAATCCTCCAGTGTATTTCATTACTTCTATTTTAAGTTCCCTTAACATTGAAAACACTTATTATTGACTGCTTACATTAAGTTTTTTTTCTTATAAAGAAGTAGAGTTGCAGATTACATAGGAGCAAATGAAGGATCAATGAACAACTCAGCTCAATAATACTTACTGTAACTTCATTTTAGATGTATTTTACCTACTTAACTGAAAAAAAGCTTTCCATGCTACAATCAACCCATTAATCTCACATTGTAATGTTTGGTTATGCTTACCCAAATCCTGTGTGAACTATGATATTTAAAATGGAAAATGTCCCAAAACATGCCTGTCCCCATCTCCATATGTGGAGTCATCACACAATCACATCTTTTTTTTCTAAACCCAATTGTATTTTGACATTGACTTTTGACTTTTAAATTATCATTTTAACAGAATGACTTTACTTTTGCCAACATTTCCACTCCTATATTTCAGTCTTTGTCTCTTAGACTTTGAGGCCTAACGAGCGTGTCAAGCGCATTTCTTTCCTCATAAAACATCTGCAAAGCTTTCAGGCTTCTTCTTCTTCCCTGCCTTTGTTGGCACATTGCAGCACATCTTTGCACATTACCTCAACCTGTAGATCAGTGGAAGAGATTTCAAAACCTTGGACCCGCTCATTGAAACACAGCTCCACAGCGCTACTAGAGGTCTAAAATTCCACAGGGAAGCTTTAACTAGAGGAACTAAACTATTGCCTGTAACGTTTTTAATTTGGTTTGGATTTATAGAACTGTGTTTTGTAAACGCAGTAATGGCCTTGGTAACTGAACTGACATGTAACTACTACAATATATTAGCTCTGTGACTGATTCATTAGGTCTGCCATTAAGACAAATCCAGCACCTAAAACTGTGTAAACGAAAAGATCTATAAGGAAAACGTGGTTTCAGCACCAGGAGCTGTCCACAGTTTAAAGACCCTGCACTAGGCTGCAGTCGAAAAGTCCTCTCTGCTTAGGAAGGTTCCTAACGGAGTGAAATGACCCGGAAGTATCTCAGTAGCAGCCATGATGAGAGCTGTTTGAATTCTTTAAATGTTAAGGAAAGGTGCTTCAACGCTTCCTTTTTTATCTCCTTTAGCATAGGATACACTGGACCATCCTTTACCAAAGGAAAGGAGATAATAACATCCCACAATTCCTTGCGGCCGCATCATTTAAAGCAACGCAACATTCGGCCGTTCATAATAGCAAACAATATGCTTATCTTGCATATTATTTATTAAATTTGAAACCTGACCTCACTGTATAAAATGACCTGTGGTGACCTCTAGGATAATCACAGCCTCATGAAACTTTACAGCCACAAACTAGAGACCTAGAGCATTCAGAGGATGGATGGATCAAACTAGAGACCTAGAGCATTCAGAGGATGGATGGATCAAACTAGAGACCTAGAGCATTCAGATGATGGAATCCTAGCTAGATTGACAATAAGGGGGTTTCTGAGGAGTTTACACAACAGAAGTGCTCGCCATCCAATCGCCGAAAAATGCAATTCTTGCAGAAATCTCCAAATGTCAAAAGTTTTTTGATACCAAATCACAGCATGGCTTTTTCTATAGTGTTCCTCAAGGTCTTGGTGTCTTAATGTGGTATTTTGGAGGGATTAGTGATCATTTTCATCAATTCTCAAGTGGTAAGAAATGGTTAAATTTAGCACCAAATCTGTGTAACAAATGTCATCAACCAAAAAATTGCTGCAGCTACTTATTATATATGAGACAAAATAGAGCATGGGGATGTCCATCATATACTTCTATCATAATGTTCTAAAGCCCTTATACACTTTTACAATTTATTTTAATTAATAAATCATTTCATCAATTTTTTTTTATTTCTAATTTATGACTTGAACAACTTGACACACAGTGCTGAGCTTCAGCTTTCAGATGATGTACACCACTTCTATGTGACTTGTACTGTTGACCTGCTATCTCCCCCTAAAGACCCCCTGACCCTCCCCCCTAAAAAAGACAGAAATGGGTCTATGAATAAGAGGGGGGGGGGGGGGGGGCTGGAAAAGGGTGCGTCGGTATCAAGACGCCGAGGGCCACTGCCCAGTCGTCGGTATTTGACGCCCTGGGAGTGAGACCAGGCTGCGTGGTTTGTTCTGTAGCAATACGATATTAATGAGTGTTACATTACATAATGTGAGTACTGAATATAACCCTCAGTGGAGACTGTACATTCATTCAGGACTGGGCTGGATTATTAAAGTGGCAGATTCCCTAGGGATTGTGTCATCCACACATGAAAAATTCAATCTCCACAACTGCATATTTGTTTAATAACAGCATGTGTTTTATGTAATAAATGAATATGTTTTAGTCCAGGTTAATAACTACATGTCATCTGTACATGTAGGAAACAAAAAAAAAACCTTGAGTACCCATCTGTTATTGTTCACATTCTTACACAGCTTTTAAACAATGATTTTAATGTTACCTTAGCTGTGTCTCATCCCAACCATGACATTAAACTTAATCAAAGCATGTAAACCAGACAGGTTTCCAAGCACATGTAATGTCTTCTCTTTAGGCATTGACTGTATATTTCTTTCATTTTAATCAAATATGTAAGTTTTGTTTCAACAACAAATGAGAAAAAGTTTTTTTGTTTCAGCAACATATCTTAGTATTGTTTAACAATGAGACATTATCATGAAGTGATATGTTATAATGATGATTGTTAAAACTGAATCATTTTGGTACGTAGTAATAACAAGAAAAATGTCTCTTAGTTGAGTTTATGTATTTTAAAGAAGGTCGTTCAGAGCCGCGGTGTCATCATGAGACATTTACACAGTTTGTACTGTTGTTTAGTTTTTGCAATTATGTTAGCAAAGACAAATGAAGCGACCATTTCTTACCAAACTAGAGTGGCTGTGTTTTCAATCACACACACAAACTTTCTGACAGCTCTAAGTGCTCTGACTCACACACACACACACACACACACACACACAGATTGATAGATGCATTGTCTCCTCTTTTTCTCCACACACACACACACACACACACACACACACATACAGAGCTAATGAAGTGTAAACGATATTCTCTCCAGACCACGGCTACAAAAATGGAATTTGCACTTTATGAAACTGCGCCACACATATATCTGATACACACACACACACACACACACACACACACAAACACACATACCTCACAGCTTTAAAAGGTGTCATTTGTCCGCTTCAGTAACCAAGGTGAATATTCACCCTGACAGCTCCAAGAAAAGAAAAAGAGCAGAGAGGAGCCATTGTCAGGAAAGAAAGAAAGAAAGAAAGAAAGAAAGAAAGAAAGAAAGAAAGAAAGAAAGAAAGAAAGAAAGAAAGAAAGAAAGAAAGAAAGAAAGAAAGAAAATAGAACAGCAGCTCATTTTATTTTAGCTCAAAGTTCTAGAGATAAAGAGAACGGGATACGAGATGATGATTGATTGCTGGACTCATACTATCACCTCCTGGTCATATAAGGAATAGCAGTCTTGTGTGTGTGTGTGTGTGTGTGTGTGTGTGTGTGTGTGTGTGTGTGTGTGTGTGTGTGTGTGTGTGTGTGAACTGGTACCAGATGCTCTCATTTTCACCTCCAAAGCTGTAAGTGTATTATCACGGCGGTGTGTGTAGGGGTGTGTGCATATGTGTATGTGTATGTGTGGTACAGTTTTCTCACACAGATATTTGTCTCCATTCACCTGACAAAACCTGACAAATCACACACACACTGATTCTAATTGTGTGTTGAACACAGGTATATACCATGACCTTGGTTAAAGGGTCGGTTCACCCAAACTACAAAAAAACAACTATTTGGTCTCTGAGATTTACCTCAATACACTGGAGGAGAATGGACTTTAATCCTTTAATTTCACAGCTGTACTCCACCTTTATCCTAAAGAAGGCTGCATTTCCTGGTGGTTTGGAAAAAGCTGTTGAACTAGACAGACCTTGTGAGCCATATTTAATATAGAAATTAGTTCAACAGGGCTACAGGGCTACAACAATTCATCTCAGGAGGTCATCTTCCTCCGATCAGTCTCACCAAGCTGCCACCCTCTTAGTGCGTATTCACACCTGCCTTGTTTAGTTTCGGTTGAATCGAACCCTGGAGCGTTTATCCTCTCGGTGCGGTTCGTTTGGGCAGGTGTGAACACAGCAATCACACTCGGGTGCAGCACCAAAACAAGCGAACCGAGACCTCCTTGAAGGGGGGGTCTTGGTTCGCTTCCAAACGAACTGCAGTAACTGCGATCCGGCCCAACTGGAGAAAGCATTGCGCCTTTTTGGATTAAACCAGTTCCGGTAGCGAGCTGCTCTGTGCACGTCAACAGACAACATTACTACTAAAGAGCCTACGCTTGCCCTCGCTATTCACACCAGTGCTAAACAGGTGTAACGTCAGGCTGTGTTGAAGACCACGGGCATACCTGATGGATCTAAGGAAATATTTTCGGCCGATGAGCATGTCACAGTTTAGGAGGGTTAATGCACGCCTCCTCCTGAACTGTCTTCATACGAGCCTTCGGCGACTCCAGTGCATCAATACATTGTTTTCCAGTCGCCTCATTTTCAAACTGTATCGTTGCCTCGAGTGAAAAATTGCTATGAGGTAAAAAAAAAGATGACCAGGGCCAAGATCAAGCCTCGTAGTTGTTCCTCCATTGTTGTGTTCTGGAAGTCTGCTCTTCTTTGTTTACATCCGGGAGTTTTCCCGGATGGAAATTCTGACCAATCAGAGAGCAGTTTCTTTGCCCACCAAAATTTTGGTCCGCTTGTAAATGCTGCCGTGTGAACACAAACCAAACTCGAGGCAATATGCAGCATGGTAACAATTTGGTCCCTGATTCAGACTAGCGCAAACGAACTACAGGTGTAAAAAAACGCCCTTAGCCCCGTCTCTATGGGAGACAGTTCTGGATGCTTCCCATAGCGAGGTTCATGGAAGCAGCAGTGTACCGCTCTTTATCAGAGATGAGGAAATTAACCGGACATACAGTACGTTTGCCAAAACAACCAATTATTATTCCTCGTCCTTTAAACCTTTTCCTTTGAAAAAGTGAAACACATACTGCTTCTAATCTCTTCTGATAAAGCGTAAAACTTGCTTTTGTGTTGCAAGTTTTGGAGTTCACTGTCCTCCTGTTATTCCTGCAAGCAGGAATGAGCTCACGGCCTCTCGTGGCTGCCAACTGTAACCAGGATTACTTTCTGGGTATTCCTTTTTTGTATTTTGTTTACACTTGATGTCTACAGATCCACACTGACATTCCTCCCCACAGCTGACTGAGCTGTTTGACTTTCTAACAAGGAATACTGATAGCAGGCACTTCATAAAGAAGCCCCCCCCCCACACACACACACACACACACACACACACACACACACTGTCTCTCTGTCTCTCTGTCTGTGTCTGTTTGTGTTTCAGACAGAATGGTAATCATTGGACAGCCTAACACCATCTAAAGTTAAATGACTTGGAAACAGCATCAGCGCCCTCATACAATACACACGTCCAAACATAGTGCAGCCTGTGTGTGTGTGTGTGTGTGTGTGTGTGTGTGTGTGTGTGTGTGTGTGTGTGTGTGTGTGTGTGTGACCCGTACTGTTTGCTTGACTGGCTGCATGTTGACTTGACAAGGTTCTTTGTCCTTTTGAATGAAAGTCTGTGGACACACACACACACACACACACACAGAGAGAGAGACACGAACACACACATCCACATGTCACAGCAGGAGGTGAGAGAGGAGCCTTTTAGCTAATGAGCTTTTTTCATTCCTCATTTACTCTCAAACTCTCTGCCTCTGCAGATATTTGTCCCGTCTGTCTCTCCTCATTCTGTCTCACTTTTTGCTTCTTTCGCTGTGTCTCTGTTATTTTCATTTATTCATTTGTTTTTAGTAGTTTAGTAGTAGTAGTAGATGTTTTTGTCTGACATACATCGTAAATCAAAAAAATTGGGGTGCTGACCCAAAGTGGATTGGGGACCCTGTACGGGTGGATAACAACATGATATTTTGAAATGTATATCTATATTTCTGTCCTTTAATTTCTTTTTTGTTGTTGTTTTTATTCAAAATGCTCCTATAGTGGCTCGCCATCCCATCGGTATCTGCCTTATAGTACTTAGACTGTTTGTAACTGGAGCCTTTTCTTTCCCTTCAGTATGCAAAAAAAGTCTGTCTGTCGAGCTCCCTGGTACCTGCTTCCACAACGTCCCTCCCTGAAGTGAGTGATATCAGAGCCACCCATGTCAATGATAGTCAGATTCAGGCACTCCACAATGAAGCATCATCAGCCCAATCCAAACTCATGTCAAACCATAAATAATTTATAAAGATGAATATCTTTCATATAGTTTTGTCAAGGCACTCAAAAGTAGAAAACCCCAAAAGACAAAGTGTTTTCACAATGCCAGAGGAAGTTATTTCTCACCAGGTGTTTTGATGCACCCAAGGCAGTGTGTATTCATGTTTTGTCTTGTATTTGGTTAGAACTCACTCAAAAATGTGAAGCAAGGTTTGTAATATTTTTTAGATGATTTATTCAATTTCTCTAAATTTGAATTTTGATAATTGAATCAATGTGCTTGCCTTTATTGACAGTCGGGTGATGTAGATCATTCCCTGTATGGGACACACTAAATTTCCATTTTTCCCCATTTGGACAACAATGGAGCTCTATGGCACAGAGAGAGAAGATATATCAGGCTTTGATACTAAGACAGAACTTGTTGGAATAATAGTGGGATCTATTCATCGGTGGTTTGGCTCTGCGCAT
Organism: Sebastolobus alascanus; assembly: GCA_916701645.2. NCBI lineage: Eukaryota > Metazoa > Chordata > Actinopteri > Perciformes > Sebastidae > Sebastolobus > Sebastolobus alascanus. The sequence continues at coordinate 2,065,314 of CAKAOJ020000006.1, forward strand.
GGGATTTGTTGACAAGAAGAAAACTAGAATTACGTACGCCTCCGCCAACCAGTCAAGTTGCATTTTACAGCCACGTCTGTCCAAAATGTCATCACTTCATAATTTTACCCTGTTAGACATTTGTGTGAATTGTCATAATTAATCTAATCAGTTCATCCTTGAGTCCAAGTGGACGTTTGTGCCAAATTTGAAGAAATTCTTTCCAGGCAATCCTGAGATATCGCGTACGGACATACGGACATATGAACATTTAGTGGCAGTAATACACCAAGAAATGTGGCAATGCAACAGCAAAAGGTGAGGAAACTTCTAGGATTAAAGAAGAAAAATGCACTCAGCTCCTTTGCTGGACCTCAAGGATACACACAATGAGCTTTGTTGACAAAAACTCTGAAACGATTGTTTGTTTACAAGAATACCTGTTTAAATACAGCAGTAGTTTCCCGTGCTGTGAATGGAGTGCATGTTAGCTTAGCTACAAACTTATCAACAGCTAATATATCTACCCAATTCACTGAATTCCCATGAGAGCAAATGGCTGTTAGCACCCAGTAAGAGCTAAGTCCAGAGTTACCAGGCTGACAGCCAGACAGCTAAGTCACAATGATGTGAAAAGGTTACATGACAGGTCAGGTCACATGACTTCTATCCTCGAGGTGGACCCGCCCCCAGCAGAGCTCTGCCACCTCTCTTGTGAAAGGCTTAAAGTGTTTTACAGCACACTTATGTTTAAGTTTAATGAGCGCACACTGAAAAGCAGACACTCTGTATTGAATATGAGCTGCAGTGTGTATGACCTTCTCTGTAATGACTGGTCATCTGTGTGACAAGCCACATCATAAATATCTGATGTTAGATGACCTGTGAATCCATGTCTGTTGACACAGACACGAAGAGCTTTGGAGATGAGAAAGTTTTAGTGACAGTGAGTGTAAAACCAGCGGTGTGCATGCGGTCAGGCTCAAATACAACTATGACTATGGACTGGCCATGGTGTTAGAAGAAAGTTCACCAAAACATTAAGGAATATAGCAAGTTGTATGGCACTCTGGCAATTACTTTATGAAATACCTTGTCGTATTAAGAGTTAATTTTGTCCCAAATGTTATTTCAATCATTTGTAAGTTAGGTAAACTGACCTTTTAAAGCGCCAGTGTTTAGGATTTAGTGGCATCTGGTGGTGAGGTTGCAGATTGCAACCAACTGAATACCCTTACCTCACCTTTCCCTTTCTAAGCTTGTCAGAGAATCTATGGTGGCCTTCAGGTGACGTAGAAATGCGAAAGGCTCTCTCTAGAGCCAGTGTTTGGTTTGTCGATTCTGGGCTACTGTAGAAACATGGCGATGCAACATGGTGGACTCTGTGAAGAGGACCCGCTCCCTATGTAGATATGAAGGGCTTATTCTAAGCTAACGAAAACACAACGATTCTTAGTGTCAGGCGATTATACACTGATGAAAACATAGTTATGAATATTATATTCCATTTCTGCTAATAGGTCCCCCGAAATGTTACACTCTGTTCTCCTTTAAAGAATTAATAAGTAGGGTCAATCATTCAGTTTTGCTGTTACAATCAGATCCTTGTGAAACAACAAACACATTCAGGATGGTATTTTGAATGGCTTCTGCTTAAGTAAAACTGTTTAAGCATGGAATATATTTCTCAAAATCATTGATGAAAGGATACGCAGAATTTTTTAGAAAATATTCTAATTTTATCTTATAAACACATTACTGCCAACAGCTGGACAGTTGCTGTGCAGTAGACCAAAGTGAATTGTGGGATACACTTTGTAGATCAAGTGTGGGACCATAGACGGTATAAAATATGGACGTTGTCTCCGTCAGGTATCTGAAGAGCAAAAAAGAAGCTCAAAGTGGGCAACTCCGGCCATCGCCATCTTGGCAGTAACGACTCCGGCTAATCAAAAAATGGGCAAAGAGGTGGAGCGTGGATGGAGCTGAATTGGGCCGAATGAAGCCTGGTGGTCGTCTAGAAGGTAATCCGCAAATTGCAAAAACTCTTGCGAGACTCGTGGCCTGACGACATATCCTAACCTTAACCATTCAAGGTCAATGCCTAACCTTAACCATTCAAGGTCAATGCCTAACCCAGGGGTCAGCAACCATTGCTATCAAAAGAGCCATTTTAGTCAAAAAAAAAAATCTGTCTGGAGCCGCAAAACATTTGAGCATTGTGATGAAGGTAACGCAGTTTATAGTCTAAATATATAGTATATAAGTCTAATGCAGTGAGGGCCAAAGTGAAAATGTACTACGGAGTATTAGGGCCACATTGAGGGAAGAAATCAGAGATTTCAAGAATAAAGTCGTAACTTTACGGGAAAAAAAGTCGTAATATTACGAGAATAAAGTCATATCTTTATGAAAAAAAAAGTCGTAATATTACGAGAATAAGGTCATAACTTTACGAGAAAAAAAAGTCATAATATTACGAGAGAGTCATAACTTTACGAGAAAAAAAGTCATAATATTACGAGAGTAAAGTCATAACTTTATGAGAAAAAAGTCATAATATTACGGGAATAAAGTGATAACACGTAACACGCTCGTCGGGATGATAATATGAAGGTGAACAAAATGCCAGCTAACCACGGTGTGGCGTAAATCTCACTGTATGTTTTCCTCACTATAAATCCCTTAACAATGGCAAAATTAAGATAAAAAATAACACATTTAAATGTCTGAGTTTGAATGCAAGAGGCCAGCGCAAAACACAGTTTTTGTTTGAACTGCACATAGGCGTTCAAACAAACGTAAAATTACTACCTAATAATATTATGACTTTATTCTCATCATACTACGACTTTTTTTCTCGTAATATTATGAATATTATTTTTTTTCCTCAATGTGGCCCTAATACTGGCATCGTACCGTCGTGCATTAGACTTAGAACAATGATAAACAAAAATGAAAATGTAAACAAAAAAACAGTTATTCATTTCCACTCATTTTTTATAAAATCCACAGGGATCCACTGTAGAGGGGCTGAAGAGCTGCATGTGGCTCCGGAGCCGCAGGTTGCTGACTCCTGGGATAGACCTATGGGCTGCAGGCTTTCTGACACTGAAGCTTGACTGTCTGTTGCCCATTTTGCTTGCATAATATAGATACTGTTGAGGCTATGTTCTTATCTACTCTGAATTGTGTGGTCATCTGAATTCTACACATATAAGCTACGTCTGTGATTAAATATTACTACAAAAATATAATGGTCCAAAATAAAGTTTTATCATAATTAAATCTGTCTTTCATCACAGCCAGTTCCTCTAGTCTACAGTGAATGTTACCGGTAGAAGAAGAAGATAAGATAGAACTTTATTAATCCCGAAGGAAATTCTTGTGCCAGAGATTGCTCAAAAATTACAACAAATTACAACGAGTTTCAAGTGTATAAAATACAAGTGTATAAATACAAGTGTATAAAATACAAGTGTATAAAATAAAAAATTAAAAAAGTAAAAAGTACTATTTCTAGCACCAGTGCCTAATAGAATGACAATTAAGTAAGTAACATTGAGTAAAATGAGTAAATAAGATAAGATAAGAAAAGATAGAGATGGAAAGAGAACAGAGTGTGAGTGCACATACAGAGGGAGAGTAGTAGTCAGGAAAAGGAAAACTTAGGAGCAAGTAATATGATCTAAAATGAGGGGAAATAGTGATAGAAAAGTGAAGAATCAAGACAGATGGGAAAGAGTGGTAGATAGAGTGGAGGAGGAGGAGGAGGAGGAGGAGGAGTTGATAATTGTGTGTCTGACAGAGAGAGAGAGAAAGAAAGAAGAGGTAGAGTTGCTAATAGTGTGTGTGATGTTGGTATTGATCAGTCACACAGACAGAGAGGTGGGACGTGACACCATGACCTGACACTGTGGCTAATCGAAAACTAATTCCCCGTCTCCATCATCATCATCATCATCATCTTCATCATCATCATTGTCGACATTCACAATCTACACACACGTTTACAGCTGTGATCTGCTATTGTCCAGCAGCTATTATCTTTGCTAAGATTTCATCTTAAAGAGCAACTTGTAGGTTAGAGACCCCAGTGAATCAATGTGTAGGAAAATGATGTAGAAACTAGATTTAAATATATATATATATATATATATATATATATATATATATATATATAGTGTGTAGTGTGTAGTGTGTGTATATATATACTACCGTTCTGGAGTAGTTTTTTAAAAAATTGTTTTTATTTCTGCATCAAAAAAGATCAACCGGACTCAATGCAACAGAAAGGACCAAGCTCAGTCAAGTCTCAGCAGATCTCTCAGAAATATGAATTACAATGCTGGTTTTGACACTAAAGAGGTTGAAAATGTATATTCATATCCATATGACAGACCATAGTCTTATAATTATGAGCCTGCTGGATGTCTGAGGTCCAGTTACAGACGAGGAACAGGAGAAATTATGGATATATCACATAGAAATTGAGTTGTTGTGTGAGAACCAGTGAACAGCGAGTGACCAGCGTAATGACAGCTAACACCGCAGCCACATCACAACATTGTAAGTTTGTTATCACATATCAGGCTATAACTAAACTAGTATTATAGGTTGTCTAATACTGGCAGGAGCATTGATGCTTACCCATAACATACGGGGTGGAACATAATCTATTATTCTGTTGAGTTCTTTCAATTATCCGATTTTCTATACAATTACTAGAGTGCACCCAGTAGAGTGCAGATCTCCGCCACCACTGCTGCAATGTTTGACTGAATAAATACAAACCACTTTTGACACCGTCACACATTTTTCACTCGCACGTCCCATTTTAGAAGCTGATGTCTGCTGTAAGGCTTCATTACCTCCGCCAAGGCCGAAGGCCTAGGAATGAGGTTATGTTTTCACCGGCGTTGGTTTGTTGGTTTGTTTGTTGGTTTCTTTGGTGGTTTGTTTGTTGGTTTGTTTGTTGGTTTGTTGGTTTGTTTGTTGGTTTGTTTGTTTGTTGGTTGGTTTGTTGGTTTGTTTGTTTGTTGGTTGGTTTGTTTGTTTGTTGGTTTGTTTGTTGGTTTGTTGGTTTGTTGGTTTGTTTGTTGGTTTCTTTGTTGGTTTGTTTGTTGGTTTGTTGGTTGGTTGGTTGGTTTGTTGGTTTCTTTGTTGGTTTGTTGGTTTGTTGGTTTGTTTGTTTGTTTGTCCATTAGCAGGATTACTCCAAAAGTCCGCGACGGATTTGAATGAAATCAAATCCATTAAATTTTGGTGGCGATCTGGATCCTGATCCAGATTCAGGAATATTTTTAAGGATTCCGATCAGCCTGAGCATTAAAACCACAGGGTATAACACATGCACAGTGTAACTGCTGACGCGTTGATGACACATGACCCCGTCTTCTTCTTCGAGCAGAGAGATACGTGTGTGGATGTGTGGCGAGACATCGGGGTACGGGAGCTGCTGGCCGTCCGCGGTGAGAAAGAAAAAAGCCGTAGATGACGGGATGAGAGACAACGTTGTGTAACGTTATACAGACATAACAAGACTGCTGAATGAGAGAGGCATCCGCCGATACGTTACACGGAAACACACCGTGTTAATAATAAGCCGACCACCTCACGGTACCGCCAGCTCTGAGCTGTGATCTGTTTTTAAGGTCACGCGTTGGCGGAGGTCTGCGCTCTCCGAGTGCCATTCGAGTTCTAACGCTTCCTCTGAACAGAAACTGTCAGTCCTGCTGAGTGCCTTTCTGGCTGTTGACAGTTGTCAATAAAGATTCGTTTGAAAGTTCAGAGGCAGGTTAAGTTTGTTTCTCTGAGTTTCTGCTTCAACTGTGCGAGAGCCTGTAGTCGGCCGACCAACATGTCAGAAATTCATCCGACCGTCCGACGGCCGGTCGGGAGGAGTTGATCAGTCCGCGGTCCCCCCCGTGCACTGCACGGCATACGACGCACGACGAAGCTTAAATTCGGTTTGACTCTAAAATGAGTTGTACGGCTCAAAATTTGTGCCAGAAATGGGCTAAAATCGTACAGTGTGTTCCCAGCTTTACCCTCATGTGCTGTGTCTGCCATCAGAAGAGTTTCCAGAAGGATGAATTTATAAAGGTTTTGAATGGTCTCATTTGGATGACAGTCAATAAAATGACTCACAAAGTGCCTTACCGTATAAAAACATTTGATGCAATTTAGACCAGATAAACTGTATATCGAACAGATATTTCATTAATGGCTTGGACTGTATGCAGCAGCAGCAAGACTAATACCAAACATTCCTACTAATAATGTATTGTTATATTCATGAATTGCAATTGACCAATTTAAACCAAAGCACAGTACATACTCTGTATATACTTTATATATGTACTATAGTATGTTTATTATATAGATACAACAAAACATAATACCTGATTCTAAACGAGTTGCATTTGTCATCCACCACCTTGACAGCAAGTGGACTTTTATGCTTGTATTTAATTAACTTTCCTGGCAAGGAGGATAGATTACATACGTCACGGCCGGGCACAGGGGAGAAGGCTACCAATGATACATTAGGTAAGATACAAAGTTTGTTTTGACAACTAGTAAATTAACTTTAACTTGTTAATAGAAATCAACTGTGAAATCCATGCCGATCGGGTCTGTGTCTCAGAGTCGGGTTTGGGTATACGACATTTCTCGGTTCTCGGGTCCCAACTTTCAAATAATAGATGGGTCTGATTCCGGGGAGTACATTCCCGGGCCCTTCTGGGGTTCGTGCATGAATTTTTGGACCCGCGAATACCTCTACAGTACAGTATCTGTGCATGGTTGATAACAGATTGAAACGGATCCATCACACAGATTTTAATCTTTAAGAAGTCAGCAGAGTTATACTTGCGGATGCACGTCATGATGCTCTAAAGGAGATCTCCCCTGTGTTAGTCATGTTAATGTTGTCTAGAGGCACCTGTTCAAAAATGGATATAAAGTATGTATAATACATACATACAATATCTGTCTGTCTGTCTGTCTGTCTGTCTGTCTCTCTCTCTCTCTCTGCTGTCTGTCTGTCTCTCTGTCTCTCTCTCTCTCTCTCTCTCTGCTGTCTGTCTGTCTCCATCTCTCCATTAGTGAAGGTGTCTCCTCAGGTCGATGTTTAGCGGGGTGACAACTGGGGACGCCCACTTCACTGTAAACATCCAATCATAGACCTTATGACTCCCAGCTGACCTCTGACCCCTCTCCACACTCAGTATGTGTGTGTGTGTGTGTGTGTGTGTGTGTGTGTGTGTGTGTGTGTATGTGAATCTTTGAGCACACATCAGACTGAGAGCACTGAGTGATTACGCTGTCAATAAATGTGTTTATTTGCCCAGGGCGGAGTGGAGCTTTTCGTGGAGATGAAAAGGTGTTTTGAAGCACTTAGTTGCGAGGCGGAGTGCAGACGTATGCTGTAATCAGATCGCTGTCTGAAGAACAATGTATGGTCAAAATAATGAGCAAAAATCACAGGGTAAAAACCTTCAACACAATCAATGTGACTGACAGCAGAGACGGTGAGAGAAGCAGAAAGATGAAGGCCTTCTGCCAAATTCAAAAAGATTTCAATCATCTCGGTGGACATTCTTTGGCTTCTACAGCCACTGTGACAACATTGTGAGTGAGTGAGTGAGTGAGTGAGTTATGGCCTGTTCAGACCTGGTATTATGATCCCTCCTCAGTGATCGGATCACAAGTGGACAGCTCTAAATACAGGTGTGAACGCACTCAAGAGGCATTGAGGACGCATTGAGATCGGATCTTTCAGACCACATTCAGAGGTGGTCTGGGCCACATATGACCACATTCTTTTAGTAGTGTGTAGTGAATGAATCCTGGACCACATTAAGGCCGCCTACTCTACTGACGTCCCGCTGGGTTCCGCGGGATCACTGTGCTCCTCAGGTGAACAGACCGGCGAGCGCTCGTCTGCCTCGCAGCATGGAAACGGCCTCTGTGCTCTACTGTATTCTGTTGGTTCATCTGTATTTTATTAAAATATACCTTATCGGGCGCCCCGGTAGCTCAGTTGGTAGAGGGGGCGCCAAAAAGGCTAAGTCCTAACCGCGGCGGCCAGGGTTCGAATCCGACTTGCGGCACTTTCCGCATGTCGCCTCCTCGCTCTCCCCCTTTCTAAACTATCCACTGTCCTATAAATAAAGGCTTGAAAATGCCAAAAAAATAATCTTAAAAAATATATATATATATACCTTATCTATAGGCTACATAGTATACAGACTATCTATATACTATATACCAAATCAGACTGGGAACAGGAAGTGCAGTATTATCATACTGTCGGATATGTTTTTCTTCCGCTGCTTTGCGCGGAGCTGACTCCCGCCCGACCAACCGCCTGCTCGTCCTCTCCCCTCCCCGGCTCTCTGAAGCTCTGTACTCCGCTGTTGTCTGGCAAAGGCAGCGGTGCCAGTGGCGCGGAGGTCCCTGGGGACCGCCGGTCCAATAACCTTATACAGTATTTTGATGTCATAAAAATGTTGATAAAATGTACCTGAATTCACGATATTACTACTGACATTCCTGTAGTATTACGTCACAACGTCTGCTGTATTAGCCATGTGTTTAATGCGTGTTTATTTGCATATAGAGCGGGGAAGTGAGATCGGATCACAAGTGGTCACTCAAGACGCATGTGGAGACGCATTCTAATCTCAACAGGGCCTGAGTGAGTGAGTGAGTGCATAGGAGTCTCCTTCAGTCCACTAATTAAATCTCTTGCAGTACAAGCCACAGAGAAGAAGAGAAGCTAAATAAAACCTGTCGTTAGTGATGTGGAAAGACAAGACTTTAATTATTAGCTTGTTCAGGAGGATGACTTGCAAAGATTGGATGACTTGAAAACGTCAAGATGGTGCATCATTCGGTGAGTGAAGCCTAATTCAGCTAACAAAATCAATAAACTGATTGCTGGGTGAGGTTAAAAATGCTAAAATATTGCAAAATAGTGCACAACAAGGGAAAGCAATATGAGTGAATAAGATTGATGGCAAGAGAGTGCAGTGTTCACTGCTCGAGGACAGAAAGTTTACCCGAGGAGTCATTTCGGGGATACCTACAGTTGTGTCAACAGACCAAATTAAAGATAATTTGGAAGGTGCAAAAGTGTTGGAAGTAAAACAAGTAGAGAACAACTAGAAATGGAGAGAAATGTGACATCCTGTCTCTCATGATCAAGTTTGATGAGCCTAAACTACCATGCAAAGTGTATATAGATACATGAGTTATGAGGTTAGGCCATTCTTCCACCACTGAGATGCTTCAAGGGCCAAAAATATGGCCATGTAGCAGCAAATTGCAAAGGCAAGCAGAGATTTGGTAGGTGTGCAGGCGAGCATGAGTATGGGAAATGCAAAGTATGAGCTAAGCTAAAGTCAGGAGAACATAGTTCAGCCTATCGAGGGTGCAGAGTCGGCAAGAAAGCAGCAGAGGTGCAGCAAGTTAAAGTCTCCCAGGGGATTTCATATGCTGAAGCAGTGAAGACAGTGTCCAGGCAGACAGATGCCTCTAAAGCGGTGGGAACAGAGAGCAACAACAGACCTTGTGGGAGTTGTGACAAGTTGGCTGTAAAGAAAGATGTGCTAATAGTTAGCAAGAATTAATTTGTGCTGTTTATGGTAGATGTGATAAATTGCTCAGCACAGACGAACAAAAAGACAGAAAACATAAGATCATAGTGAAATTACCTGAAACGTACCGAGGAATCAAAGGACTTAGCTGGGAAGCTGTTGTATATGGTTATACTGAAATCAGGAATGATAGGGGAACTGGGAAAGGTGTTGAGGTGGCAACATTTGTGAAGAATGGGAAGAGTTATAATTTAGTTAATAAAGGGAAAGATCAGGAGTCAATTGTAATCAAAGTATGGACAGGAAAGGACAGTTTATTGATTGTATATTATTATAATCCCTGCAACAGACTAAGTTCTGACATATTGAATGCTGCAAGTGGGTCGACACAAGGGAAAGTAGTATGGTGTGGGGATTTTAATGCACACAGTACTTTGTGGGGTAGTAATAATACAGATGCAACTGGGGGTGTAATAGAGGAGTTTATGGATGTGGATATGGAAGTTTAGAACCGGTCAACAGTTGGCAGTGACCACTACCGAATAGTAACTAAGATTGGAATAGAGGTAAATATATATATATAATATATACATCAAGATGGGGGAGTGAGAACAACAAGATGGAAGTTGGATAAAGCAGACTGAGACAGTGTTGAGTGAAGTTAGGTGTGTAGAGCTAATAGGAGACAATATAACAGATGTGGAGGAAGTTAATAAAAATCTGGTTTCAGCTGTTACACAGACAGCAGAAGAAACTGCAGGAGGCAAATGTAAAAAGAGTGTGCCACGCTGGGATGATAGTTGTAGTAAAGCCATTAAAAATAGAAATAGAGCATTTAGACAGCTAAAAGCCCTTCAGCACTTGGCAACAGTTCGGATTAGATCAGCAAAACATACATACTGGAGACAATATTGCAATAAAAATTGGGAGAGAAACTCAGCTGTCGGATGTATGGGAGAATGATTAGGAGAATGAGTGGCATAAAGACCAACTTTGGTATACCAGTGCTGACTGGCAGTAACACAAATGCAATAAGTAATGTAGATAAGGCAGAACTGCTCGCAAAGACATTTGTAAAGATCCACAGCTTAGGAAATTTATCCCTGAAAGCTAAGCTGTCTAGAGACAATACCACTGCACAAAACCCAGGAGATACAGAAAGAAGGTCTACATCAGGAGAAGACCTAGATTTACCATTTAAGCTATTTGAATTAAGAAGAGCAAAATCTAATGCACTGGAAACCTCACCAGGGAGATAGAATCTGTTATAGCATGTTAGATCATATGAAAGACAACGCACTTGAAGCAGTATTAAGATTATTCTACATGATATGGGATACAAGCATAATCCCGTCAATATGGAAGCAGTCAGTTATAGTACCGATACTTAAACCAGGTAAAGACCTATCAAACCCATCAAGCTATACACCCATCGCATTAATATCAAAGTTAGGGAAGACCATGGAACGGATGATAACAGACAGATTAACACACTACCAGTGGTGCAGTGAGAACTGCCATTGGTGCTCAAGGCGTTGTTGAAGGACCCCTTTGAGCCTCTAAATCCTAGTCTGTTCCGACTGGCTTGCAAGAAAAATATGGTGCACCTTTGCAAGCGTAGTTCTCAAGCTGTGGGGGACAGTATATTCTAATGAGCCTGCATGTGACATAGGAAGGGGAGCCAAATCTGAATGGCTTGTTGAATCACATGTTTTCTGATCTTGGCAGCCCACAAAACATAGACTGGGTTGTCTTATTGGTGGGTTGGTGGGTTGTAAGCACTCCAGATACCCAAATATATGCAAACAAGCACTGAAAAGGTGAGTTTTTCATAATATGTCCCCTTTAAAGGAAAAAAATAAACCAATATATGTTTATGGTGGCAGTTTGAGACCCTCACGTGGGCACAGTAGGGTGAATTATTGGTTTTCCGGTATGTGATTCATCCTAGGGATGCAGATAGGATATTCATTATTCAGAGATTTTATAAAAACAGAGTGTGAGAGCTACAGTATAACACTAGTTATCTTACCGTTGGGGCACTGGAGTCTCGCCACCAGTTCAGGCTTTTAAGAGGTTCATCACTCTGTGGTGTTGCGGTAGATAGCTTATATGATGTTAGACTGTGATTGCTTCTGAAGATGTCTGAGCTTTTCATTACATGACAGAGGCCATCTTCTAGTTTGTGATGGATTTAAAGAGAAATTATTTTATTTGAAGGGCTCACCAGCAATCTTGGGTAGTGGGGAAGCTTTTTTCAAGATGTCAAAGTGGTCCATTCAGCAGCTTTATTAACCACATGCTTTGGAGGGTTCTCAATCCAAAACGATACTTGTGGGGGGGGCCTCTTCATTTAATGAAAAGACATGAAAGACCAATTGAGTCAATAATCGTTGAGTGGGAAAGCATTCAACATTAATGCCAACATAAAAAAAAAAAAAAGAGTACATCAATAAGGATTAAACAATCAAGCTCCTATAATCATATTTTTTTTAAATTGCAGACCAAAGAAGAACCCGTGATTATCTAAAAAAATCTCTGATATAAGACACAAATTACTCTTCAAAGCAGAGTATTTTATATTTCTTAAAATAACCGGTAGTTATCAGCAAGTGTGGTTAAACACTACAGCAAACACTCCTTGAGCAGCTACTGTGTTACAAATACTAGAGAGGAGCAGCTGGTCTATCTGTTCACAGTTTTAATAGTCAATAAGAATTGCAACCTTGATCTGATTTCATGCTGCACATGGCACAAGTAGAAAAAAAAGAGTTAGCTACCTCACTAAATTGTAGGTGTGCAGCCTGTCGCCTCTTAATCGAACAGCTCACTGTGGTTGCTTCTTCTTTTTCCATTACTCCCTTGCAAAAAAATCTAAGTGATCTGCTGACAAAAAATGACTATTTGACAAGCAGCAGTAGAAAATGTTGGGTTTGCATGAGCAAAATGCAACACGTCCTCACTCCCAACTTGTAAAATACCGCTGCTTGGACGGTGCCCTTCGGCATCTGAGACCGACGCACGGGATAGGCCCTCTTGAGTTACTTTTGGACCAACCACGGACCGCATGGGGTATTTGACGAGTTGGCAGTGAGACCGGGTTGCAAACTGAGGTTGATAAGGATGAGACAAAATTACAAACGGTACTGCAGGATTACATGCTGCGTTGTTTCCTGTGAATGCCTTGGGCCTGTGGAGGCAATCTGAATGGTGGATTACTACATAGAGAGGTAATAACAGAATGCAAATATGTATAATGTGTCAGGTGTTGGAACAGAACAGGCAGGGAGGACCCAAACTGAGAATCCAAAATGCAGGCAGGTAACAGCACACAGGTAACAGCACACAGGTAACAGCACACAGGTAACAGCACACAGCTAAACAGTACAAACAAGACTCCATGCATGACGAAAGACGAACCAACAAAGAACAAAGCAACTGAGGTGGTATAAATAGTGATTGACTTACTGGGGAAGTGAGAACAGGTGAACAGGAGGTGAGGTGAGTGCAATACTAACGAGGGACAGGTGAAACTGATCAGGGCAGATAAGACACGGGAGGAAAGGACTTTCAAACTAAAACAGGACACAAACTCTAACAAAAACCCAGGACCAGTGTTCTCAGTGTTATGTAAAGGAGGTTTGTGGTCCCTCAATACATGTTCAGACCAAGTGTACAGTAATTAATAATTCAACATTTTGACACCTCCACACACTTTCTCTTCTCTTTCTCTCTCTTCTCTCTCTCACTCTCTCTCTCTCTCTTCACACACAGTGATTATACAGTAAAGACACCCACAGCTGAACAGTAATTATAGACAACCTGAGAGGGTTATCTCCACCCATCTCCTCCTCTCTTTTCCTCCACCCTTTTCCCTTTCCTGTCCTCCCCATCAGCTCTCTCCTTTCCTCCTTTCTTTTCCTCCTCTCCTGTCCTTTTCCTTTTTCTCCTCTCTGTCTTCTCCCACTTTACTCCGTTCTTGTCTTCTTCTTCATGCTCTCCTCTTGTTGTCAACAATGCAACATCATTATGACATCATCTACATAGACAGTGAAAAGAATAAGCCTCTCATTGTACACACACACACACACACACACACAATTTGACATATATCCAACGTAAAGCGCTGGACCTCCAGTATATAGTAATTATAAGCAGACAGCAGTTCTATCTATATCAGAACATTAATTACACACTGACCTGGTCCATGTGTAGTGGGTCTGATTCTGCGTTGTGTTGTGTATAAGGTAAGGACACACTTCTTGGGACTGTTTTTGAGCAATTTATTTTTCCTACCAGCGGTAACAGCACCTGTAGTTGTGAAGAAACAAAACATTCACAGGGTCTCTCTTGCATCCTTCCCCCTCTCTCTCCCCTTCCCTCATTAAAATGCAAGTAGGACCCTGGAAGAAGACCGTCCTACCTTACACCTATCCTAAAGGACTATCCTAAACCTAACTATTTGATTTCAATGCCCAACTCAACCATCTCTATCCTAACAGAGGTCTTAACCTAACCCGAACCCTGCTTCTTCTTCTTCATTGGATTTGGCAGACTAGATGCTGCTATGGTGTATTGCTGCCCTCTACTGTTTACTAAATGATCCTAAATGACAGTTACTTCAATTCTTTTGTATGGGCTGGTCCAATACTGTGCAGATACTCCATCAGTTTCTTCATTTTAGTCCAGTTATCCAGGTTGAATAATGTGCACAGGGTAAAAACAGTTCCCCCAGTTGCTCCCAGGTCTCTGAACAGCTTTCTCCTTTGATGTGAGTAGTCATTGCTCTGGATGAGGATGTGTCTCACTGTCTCTGAGTCTCCACACTCACACTTACCATCTGGATGTTTCCCAATCAGAGCCAACCCACTCCTGAGCCCACAATGCTCTGCAGCCTTAACCAGGTTATGATTACTGCATCTTTTCTATTGCAGGCAAAATGGCTTTTAGATTTTTCCACTGTTTCCTGTATTGTGAAGTAAGAACTCCCCTTCTTTTTCTTTTTCCCACGTACTCTGCCACATTTCTTTGACTGTCTTGTTTATGATTGATGTACAGGTACAGCTCATTTTAATTTCGATAATTACAGCCAACAGCTCAAAAAGAAAGAAAAAGGGTATCTCAAAATATTAGAATATTTCATAAAAAGGATTTACAATACAGAAATGTCCAACTTCTGAAAAGTATGTGCATTTATTCATTCAATACTTGGTCGGGGCTCCTTTAGCACGATTACTGCATCAATGCAGCGTGGCATGGAGGCGATCAGCCTGTGGCACTGCTGAGGTGTTATTGAAGCAGGTTGCTTTGATGGCGGCCTTCAGCACATCTGTATTGTGGGGTTGGATGTTTCTCATCTTCCTCTTGACAATAACCCATAGATTCACTACGGGGTTCGGGTCAGGCGAGTTGGCTGACCAATCAAGCACAGTAAACTTTCCAGTCAACTTTCCGTGAAGATGCTTCGATACAGCACTCTGCGAACAGCCAGCCATTTCAGCGATGACCTTCTGTAGCTTACCCTCCTTGTGGAGGGTATCGATGATCGTCTTCTGGACAACAGTCAAGTCAGCAGCCTTCCCCATGATTGTGGTTGTGTGTACTGAACTAGACCGAGAGATACACGGTATTTATACTGTATGAATAGCAATTTACTCAAACTCAAAAGGAAATATTCTAATATTTTGAGATACCTTTTTTCTTTCTTTTTTGAGCTGTAGACTGTAATTATCGTAATTAAAATAAAAAAATGCTTGAAACATTTTAGTTTATGTGTAATGAGTCTAGAATATATTACATTTTAACTTTCTTAAATAACTGGTGAAGAATATTGAACTTTTTCACGATATTCTAATTTTTTGAGCTGCACCTGTATATTCTGATGGTCCATATTGTGTAGGGCTATTTCTCCTTTGTCCACGAGAGCAGCATTCTTTGCCAAGTAATCTGCTTCCTCATTTCCTTCTACACCCATGTATGTGTGCCGGTACTCAAAGAAAACCCACCTCAAACCCTGTTCTGTGAATTCTGTATAATGTTTGATGAATCTCTGTCAGCTGCCCCCGTGGCACCCAGCTGAACAGCTGATTATATGAACTATGAGTGTCATCCATATCCATGTGACACAATACTCCCAAATCATCACTATCACATAATAATAAATGACAATATCACAAACACTAACAAATAAACTTATTTGGATTAGCTTGCATGAAAATATGGTATTTTCATGCAGGCTGATAAAAATAAGGCAAAATACTGTACATATATAAGATCATGGAATAACTGTAAAAACCACATTGGTTTCCGATTGGAGTGATGCTGACTGAGCAGATAAGGCACCAGGATTAATCAAGCTTGGCTGTTAGTCTGGTCTGGAGCGGGCTAGCTGCACAGAATAAATCTCCATGGTTACTTATGTGCCACTGCTTTCATGAAACCGAGTCAAGGCTAAATTGAGCCAAGATAACTGCTATCTAGGTTTTGTGAAAAAGCCCCCCGGTGAGTCCACGACTTGCCGCTAGTTGGTTTACATGGAAGTAGCCCACTACGTTCTTTGCAGCGGTACACATGAAATGACTGCCTCTGACCATCCTGCTACCTTGATTTTGGGAATGGGAATGTCCGTTCTACTCATATTCTATTTCTATATCAGAGCCCTCAGGACCTCAGTCTGGGCCGAAGGTTCACCTTCCAACAGAACAATGAACTTAAGCACACAGCCAAGACAAAGCAGGAGTGGCTTAGGGACAACTCTGTGAATGTCCTCGAGTGGCCCAGCCAGAGCCTGGACTTGAACCCTATCGAACATCTCTAGAGCCTGGAGACCTGGACATGGCTGCCCACCGACATCCCGATCCAACATGACGGAGTTGGAGAGGATCTGCAGAGAAGGCTCGCAGAAACTCCCCAAATCCAGGTGTGTAAAGCTTGTTGTGTCATACCCAAGAAGACTCGAGGCTTTAAACTTTGCCAAAGATGCTTCAACTAAGTACTGAGTTAGGGGTCTAAATACTTATGTCAATGTGATATCTACGTTTTTTCTTTCTAATAAATTTGCAAAAGAAAATCTAAAATCCTGTTTCTCTTTGTCATTATGGGGTATTGAGTGCAGACTGATGCTTCACAAACTGTCCAGTTATGTATCTGTGCTGCTGAGAATAACAGACTGTACCAAAAACAAACTCCACTGGCCTTGGTTGTGTGGCTAATAAACAATCTAATCTCACCTAAAATGAATGAAAATGAATTAGCATAAAACTGCAAGACTGATAATTTCATCTCTATCTGAAATTAAATACGTCTGTTTTCATGCACGAACACATCAACACGTTCAGTCAGTGCGTGTGGTCGAGCAGTGTGGAGACAAAATGAAGGTGATAGATGGAAGGAGAAAAGGAGAAAAGGTGGAGCTGCACATTAAAAGGAGAAAAGCCCTGCAGGAAGTGAAGCTAAGTGCTGCAAAAATTACAGCAAGGAACATGGTTAGTGTTTACTCTTCTATTTTTAGAAATGCTAGCAGGGTGGCCGTGAGCACATCATGATTTCACAACTACTCTTCCTTATTTAAAGGTATAATATGCAAAAGTTGTTGGTTCAAAGTTGCCTCCTCCTCCTCGGCTAAACCAGCCGAGAGGGAGAGAGAGAGAGCTTTTAAAAAAAACTAATAAATGGCATTAACACTTTATCATGTTGTGTGGGAAAGCAGGAGATATGTATGCATGTAAATAACACAGAAAATAAATATAACTTTTCTGTCAGGTGGAAGTAGCTCCATTACTCAGATGTACCAGAGCTTCAGGATGATCAACACAAGGTGCAAAACAAACACTCCAAAAGTGCACCAAAATGATATATATATGAATATTTATTACTGTGGCCTTATTCATGGCTATAACTATGTATACGTGGTCTTTTGTGAATGTGTGGAGATTTAAAGACGGTACTATTTTGTATTTTGATGCTTTGGCAACATTACTTTTTGAAACTTTCATGCCAATAAAGCCACTTTGAATTGAATGAAATTGAATTAAAAATATAAACATTTACTGAATTGTTTCTAACAGACTATAATGTAGTTATAAGCAGATATAAATGTTTATTAAAGTATTTGTCAACAACTATAACTCCTCCTGTGGACACCCATATGGGGAGGCTGTTGTCGTCATAGGATTTGGTAGAAAGTAATGTACATTAATAAACACAATGTCCTTTATTAAATGTTTATATACTGTGTATGCATGCTAAATAGGGGGTATTAAAGTAAAGTATGACATATAGTCTGATGTGTGCACTGTACTTAATGGGAACTTGGAGGCGAGCTGTCAATTGGGGCCCATCAGCATTTCTTGTAAAGTTATATTGAATACATTTTCTAAAAAGCTAATAAACACAATGCTTATACAATCTGAACTGATCCAAATAGAAGTGGTGGCAGCTCCACCTGATTTCAAATGTCCAGCAGATGGCGATCTAGTACAACCTGAATTATTTTTTAACATCCCTCTTATGTGGTGTTTCCTCAACAAGGTCAAGTAAAGAAAACACAGAACTTAAATTTTACAAAAAAAATAAATGCAGGATTTTAGATCACACAAAAAATGTGTCTTCAGTCAGTTACTGAATATGTAAAATGATTCGGCCAACATTTTTTTTAGGTTGTCTCTTTAATTAGAAAATCCCATACTAGAAAAAAGACCACCAATTAAGACAACCTTTTCTATTTTACTATTTATTGAGGGGAGCACAACAAATGCACTTACTGTTTGATGGATCCATAACCAGACCAATCATAAAAAAAATTATCTGTGTAAAGTCTTGTCTACTCATAACTATCATTTAACAAAACTCTGTAGAAAGAAATGTGTTGTTACTTTGTCCTGTTTTATATTTTCAGTCTTATATTAGTTATATTATCATAGTTGCATTAACCTGATAGGAAGCCCCAGGGGAAAATGAGATGCTGAGCTGTGTTTACTCCCAGTTCTTCCACACTGTGAACGAGGACAAATTAACCAGTTATGGCGGTCCAGGGCAAAAAGGACATATTGAACCCCCAGTTCCTCCCACTCACTTTGTAGTGTACATGTATCCTGTTGCCTTTAAGTACATATCACTTACGGTGTGCACTGCAGACAACACATGAAAGCTTCATGCACATGGTACCTTCAGTCCCAGAAATGGACAACTCAAACACTGGCTCTAGAGAGGGCATTTCACAATTTTACGTCACCTGAAGGCCACCATATAGGTTGTCTGACACGCTTGTGAAACTGCGGTATGAGCCGCCCAGTGCAAAACCGCTGTTTCTCCTAAAGTAGGCGAGAAAAAAAAATCTTCTAAATCTTCTGAAAAATCTTTGGCCATTTTGGGGTTTTTTGCAACCAGAAGTGACAAAAGAGGGTGGAGCTAAGTACAACCAAACGCTGAATAAGACATTGGTAGGTAAACAAATGTTACAATTAACTTTGATGAACTGAAAACACACTGTGAAAGGGTTAAAGTTGTAAACAAAAACGTGGACAACTCCCAGACCGAACCTGTCAATCACAAGGCAGCCATGCCCTAAAGCATCCCCTGCTTTATCATCTATTAGACTCTAAATGTGACCATATTTTACTAAATGAACATCATGCTGTATTGAAGAAGACTTGAAACTAGCGATTGAACCATAAACTCATGTTTACAATGTTTACTGAGGTAAAAGATCAAGTGAGAAGTAGGCTCATTTTCTCATAGACTTCTATACAATCAGACTTCTTTTAGCAACCAGAGGAGTCGCCCCCTGCTGGCTGTTAGAAAGAATGCAGGTTTAAGGCACTTCAGCATTGGCTTCACTTTTCAGAACCAGAGGTTGCTGCCTGGACATGAACCATGTAAGCAAATCAATCACTTTAAAGCTTCAGTAGGCAACAATTTTTGGCATCATTGGGCAAAAACTCCATAATAACCTTTCAGCATATATGATTCAAGTGTTCTGAGAGAAAACTAGACTTCTGCTCCTCCTCATGGCTCTGTTTTCAGGCTTTAGAAAATCTAGCCCGTGACGGGAGACTTTGACCAATCACAGGTCATTTCAGAGAGAGAGAGCGTTCCTATTGGCTGTGCTCCGGCCATGTGAGCGGTGCTTGATATTTCCTCAACAGATCTCAACATGGCTGCTGGGTCACAAACTTTCTCATTTTTACAGCTAAACAGTAACTACAAGATGATTCTGAAAACATTTGAGGCGAGAAATAGGCATTAACGTAACATAATATTGATTCATATTTGACCGTTTGGTCGGAGTTCGCGAGTGATACACAGTCTCTCATAGACGGAGAAGCTGGACGGCAGACTCCATATCAGCTCTGACTGGTTGTTTTCCTCCGGTCTGTGAAATCTTGCAGATGTCATTAGGATCACCGGAGGACACAGAGGCACATGATTTCTTTCAGATTACCTATGTATTGTCAGGATATAGCGACCGTTTTATAAAAATAACTTTTTTTAATCATATTTGCTCCAATCTCGCCTACTTCAGGTTTAATCTAATTGCCACCCAACACAATTTTACGTTTGGATTACCAACCCCTAGCCTTATGCATATGAGCAGCCAGTGTTGGCCGGATGTGGTTTGACCAAGCGCTTTTAATTTGAAAGTGCCGACCGGAAGTTGTGACGCTAAGTGCGTCGCGCTTGACGCTGATTAAGTGAACGTTGCACTGCTGCTGGCTGCATGCGAGAAATCTGTCCGCTGAACCAACGGAGTGGATCTTTATTATCACTAGACAAGAGACGCTGTTAACACCAACACTGATGGACTGAGAGGAGAGCTGTGTGAGGAACAACACTGACTGCTTTATTCTGCTTCTCTTCTCTGGAGAAAGGAAAGACTTGAGTCAGCTGTGTGAGGAGAGGAGGACCAGAGGGACACTGCTGCAGACATGTACGTTGCTTCAAATGGTTTTTCATTTTAAAAAGCTATCCTGCATATATCTTCGCTCCTAACTGCCTGCTGCAGTCCCGTCCTGCTGCTCTGTGGACAAACCAGCGTCGCAAAACCCGCTTTACAAATCTGTTAATTCTGCAGCACTCTTAGCTTTGAGCTGCAGCTTCCGTTCAGCGGTGTCAATGGAAATGTCACCTTGTGTCGGGTTTTGCATCATTTGTATCATTTTGTTCTTACAACAAAAACATGAAGTAACAGTGAGAGGTAGCAAGCACACTGCTTTGCATTCAAATCAACTTGCTGTTTGGTCCGAATATATAACAAAAAAAGCAGTGTTCACTGGATTAGAAATGGAAAAGTGTGTTTGTGCCTTTTTTTTGTTTATGTGCGCGTGCATGAGATGTGGTAAAGGACAGTGTTCCAAGTTTGCATCACTCAAAGCTTTACAGGACAGACTGTGATCATCCGTGCAGTGTGTAGTGTGCAGTGTGTAGTGTGAAGTGTGTAGTGTGTGGAGCTACACGTCTTTGCATATTGAAATGAGATATTCAGATAACCATAACGTTGCTTTTATGTGTGCGTGTGGACCATTTTAGTAGAGTTGGGGTAAACTATTTTATTACTGAATTAAGTCATTTATAGTTGTTACCATGTAAAATTGTCTTGTTTATAAATTTGCCCATTTTATTTCGGGGGTCTGAGCCATTTTTTGTTATTTTTGGTCCACCTGGTCTCCTTTTGTATAAAATAACTCTAGTATCTCAACACTGTAATGCACAATCATGACAATTACATATTGTTTTTTCAGGACAAACTGGGCTATCAGAACATGTAGGCTGCAGTGATGTCACATGAATGTATAAATAGTTAAAATTACCATAAAGACAAGAGAAAAAATAAAAACGAAAATTGAATCTCACAGAAATGTATTCAAACTACACATAGAACAATAAGGAACAAGGTTTTGGGGCTTTTGAAAAATGTTCTCCCAAGTCTTGGGAATCAGGGGAAAAAATGATCATTCTCACCAACACATCTAAAAAGATATTCAATTTATTATAGAGAAGTCCTGGTGTTTTTCTGTCCCGCTTGTCTACAAAAAGTTAGCTCACAGAAGACTTTCATTGTTGGATTTACTGTTGTTCCAAGCTGGATTACAAACCGTCTGAAAGGAATACGATGGATCCCGACACTTTCATTAGAAAGCTACAGCGATGACGAAGCAGCTGCAAGTTAAAGTTAGTCTCTACGCCGCAGCGTTCTGGAAATATTCTAAAAAGAGTAAAGTGCTTTTCTGTTGTATACGACAGCATTGAACCCAGAGGGTTAAAGGGACTCTATATGGAAGAATCAGAAACTGCTTGTTAACAGTGACACCTGTGGCCGCTTAGTCAGCGACAGTCAGAGTCCTGTTGCTCACGCTTGTGTTTGCACTACGTAGACGTGAGTGAATATTTTTGGTGTTAGCGGACTCCATTTAACTAACCGAACGTTAGCTATGTTTGCACACTGTTAGCCCTGTAAGCAGAGTTGAAAATAAAGGCACTTGCGAGCGCACACGACGTCAGATCCATTGGATTTTCCCCCCCCAAAAAACGGCTCGCATTCTACACATGTAAAGCTACAGGCTGATAGAAAAAACCCAGAAAGACGCGGAAGGTCTAATTTTTTTAGGTTAGGTTACAACCTGCTCACACAATGGCAATAACTAAAACAATTAACAAACGTTTATTCGAAACTCACATACAGTCCTTTTTAATATGTTAGATGGTAGATGGACTGTATTTTTGTAGGACTTTTCAAACTGATTAGGGCGAAGCTCAGAGTCTCTCATTCACTCACAAAAGCTTGTATAATAACTGTATGTTCTTAGAACTCACATCAGTTAACACCGCAACAACCAACCAAACATTTATCTTTTTATTGTCAAAATGAAAATCAATTCAGTTGGGTCACATTTATCTAAAAAGGACCATATTTGATTTAACAAAATTTGACATGTGTCCCTGTCTATGGAAAACTAATATTAGGCAGACTCTAATAAATACTTTAAATAGCCTTATTTGTCCTCCATCATCAAATTCACCAAATAAGAAATAATACTACATTAACATTATAATTTAAAAAATATGTATACTACAAGAAATATAAATATATAGGGATGTAAAATATGGAATGTGGCCTTTCCGTTACACTTTAGATTTACCTTACAATTTAATTATGTTCTGTGCAGTTTACATTCAGGGGGCTGATGAAATAGTATCATAGGAGGGACGTCTTTTCATTAAAAAATCTGACTGCCTCAATAAAGTCACCACTGTAAACACTTATGGTGCCAAAAATAATCTGTTTCCAGTCGCTCAAAAATGAGGATTTGCTGCTTTTTTCATTTCAAATAATAGTAAATGGAATATTTTGGATTGTTGTTGTCAGATAAAATAAGCAATCAGAACACATCACTTTGGGCTCTGGTATCTTGCGATGGGCATTCGTCATAAACTCTGACATTTTTAGACTAAATTAATCATTTAATTTTGCACCCCCCCACCCCGTATATTATGATATACGACAAGCTATCTGTCTCCGGATGGAGTGACAGCATTCTTGGCATAGCTTTAAAATACAGCACATACTCCAGTAGTAGTCCTCTGCCTGCAGAAACAAACACACACACACACACACACACACACACACACACACACACACACACACACACACACACACACACCAAAAACACACACACAGTCCTGTTTGATCCTGTTCCAAATGTTGCTGTAATAGGTGACAAAAACAAACTGGGTTGAGTCTGACTGTGGGAATGCCCCTTCAAAAACCACATGCACGCTCCCTCTGTGTTGCTCTCCGTGAGCCAAGTGAACAGTAAATCCATTGTGCCGCTGCCGGGCTCTCACCGCTAGAAGACCTAATTCAGCTAATAATAAGGTCTGAGCTAACAAGCTGCATGAAACGGATACAGAGCAGAGGGCAGACACTGTACTCACTCATGTGATTCTCATTTCATTCAACATTTATTGAATTCAACCATAAAGCAAGATGGAACTTTATGGATTGTGGTGCTCATTTTCACATTGCACATTACACATTCAGGTGTTTTTATTGTTTGCCTGTAATGCATTAAAAAAATGGTTAAATCTGGAAAATGTTTGGCAGGATAGATAGAATAGATATAACAATAATCATGGATGCTTGTCATCTTTGTACTCTGCTTAAAGGCACATTGCTTTCATTGTGGTTCAGAGCTAGTGGTGCAGTCACAGGATGAGCGGAAGCTCAGACTGCAGCTTTTCTTGCTTCAAAGTCAAACAAATGAACTTTTTTAAACCCTCACAGTTCCATCTGGTGAAGAGAATGATGGAAACAGAAACTGAGAATAAGGATCGCAGTCGGTCTAAGATGACTCATTTACTAAGAACTCCTCAAACTCTGCGACAATAGCTGGCCACGCTTGCCTATTTTGTAGCTTTGTGCCTCGTAGTGTGAACATAGCATAAGAATACCTTCAAGAAGAGACTACCTTTAAGTATACGCCGTTATCCCCATCTCACTGATTCTCATGTCTCGCTCCTATATGACAGCAAACTTGTCCCCTTGCCTTTGAGTCTGGCTCGTCTTTCTTCTTCTGAATTATGTTTATGTTGTTCCAGCTGATAGTAAAGAGGAAACGGTGAAAACTGAAGCACCACAGAGAGGCAGTTTGAAGCGTGTGTGTGTGTGTGTGTGTGTGTACATGTTTTGGCCGACAATAAACCTGCTCTGAGGCCCGAAAAGCAACCTGACATTACCCAGCGTACATTCAGTTTTTTTAGACAGCCTTAGCCCTCTGTCCCTCACTTACACATGGTCCTTTGAAGTTAATGACTTCCTCTGGTGGAGTAGACTTCCTAGAAGAACTGGACAAACCGCCAATTAACGCACGAAAACTCTCAAACACGGACATAGAAACAGTTATATAGACACACACACACACACACACACACACACACACACACACACACACACACACACACACACGTGCCAGTCTGGACTATTAAAGTTATAATGGGAGTAAATGACTTTGACTCTTCAGACTGACAGTGTTATGAAGCCTGGAGCATTTTTTAGTCGTGGGGGGTGTAAAATACTGGAGGAACCTTTAGAACTATGTTGGCTGTAGGTGTCGGTAACCAAGCAGCCATCACTTCTAAACCTGCACAATAACACTGGAGAGTATGTAAAGAATTTCACTTTGTGCAGCTCCACGGAGATCTTGTAGAACCTGCTACATGTTGAAATATACACTCATTTGTCAGTTTATTACCTCCGCCAAGGCCGAGCGTGCCTTTTAGTGCATGTTAGTGCATCTGAGCGTGCACCACTGGCTAGCTCACGGCTGCCGCTCTGCAATGCTCTCATACGGTAGTTACATCTGATAACGCCGTCCTGACTGACAGCTTCATTGCAGAAGCGTAGCACCCACCCTCCTGTTCCCCCCCCCCCCCCCAGGTAAACACTGTTAGCTCTGTCAGCACTGTTGCCGTTGGCTCACAGCTAACAGTGCTGTTAGCACTGTCAGCTGTGAGCCGCCAACTCAGCTGTCGCCATGTTGAGAGCTGTGCGGAGGCAATAGAAATGCTCCCAATCTCGCATTTACCACCTTTAAAGGGACTCTCTGTAAGAATCAGAAATTGCTTGTTAACAGCGACACCTGTGGCCGTTAAGTCAACGAAAGTCGGCGTCCTGTTGCTCGCGCTCGTGCTCGCTCTACATAGACATGAACGAGCATCGATCAAAACAGTGAGGCGACACACGTCAGCTAACACCACAATACACACTTCACTCAGCAGCAGGAAACGACACGGGAAACCTCTGTTGGTCTGGAGGAGCTGCAGCATTTATTTCTGCACAAACGTCCACTGTACATTCACTAGATATTCTCAGAGCTAAACTCACTCTTGTGCAGTGTGTAGTGTGCGCGCGTGCACATGAGACCAAAGCTACGGTCTCCCATATGTCTTCTGACCGCGGTCGGGAGGCTGAAGCAGGAAGAGTTGACACTGTTTTGCAAGGAGGGCTTCGCTAGATATAACTTTGCGGTTTTGCTGCTTCCGTGTAGTTTGTGTTGGAACAGTGTAGCCACACGCGAGCGTGCATGGGACACCGACCCTGATTTATACATGTAAGAAGTTACAAACAGTCCCTTAAAAGATAGGGTCGACGATCTTGGAGAGCTAGCATAATTTGAAAGTAGCATCGCCCCAGGAGCTCCGTCTAAACCCACCCCCTCCCCTCGGGGCTCCTTCCAAGGCAACGCCCCCCCACACACATGCACGAGCACCGCTGCATCGTAACTACTTCACAGACACCGAGCGGAGAGAGGACCTCAACTCAACAACGCTACCTCATGACAAGTAACCTGTGCAGTGCTACTGCAGGGCTGAGTTTTCTCTTCCATTCTCCAGTAAAAGTGTGGCGGCGACGCGCTTTGAGTTCAGGCTGGTGCACGCCAAGGGTGAGTACGAGCAGGGAGGCATCTGATTGGTTCTTTCCAAGCGGACTGCGAGGCAGTGATTGGTAGACGTTTTTACAGGATTACAGCAGCTACAGATGACAGCTCTTTTCCGGTCCTTTTTCAGAGCTCATCAGTAATGGATCGCTGTCGGGTGTAAAGACCATTTCAATCAATATAACAAATAGTGTCTACTGGATAACATCGTCAACCCTGCCTTTAAGAGATAAACTGAAGGATATCAGAAGTCTGACCAGTAGTTATTTTAGAACTATAGTCGGCACTTAAGATATTCTTTATGGAAAGACCTCAAACTGTGAACTGATGGAGAGAAGTATTTTGATAAATTTGATAAAATGTTTTATATTAATATATCTAATAGCAGTGGTCAACATTGGGGTGAAACATTCATTATTTTTGTCTGTGGTCAAACCCATTGGAATAGTCATCAGCTGAAAGTACACATGGGTGGAACCTTAAGGAAACATACTGAAGTTGGATCATTGTTATTATCAAACCTCAAGAGTGCTACCTGACATGACCTCTTGACTCAGCCGAACACACACTTGGTGTGCGTGTCCATGCAGTGGCGTTCTGTACAGGGTGACTCATGCAGGTTCTTTCACTAATAACAGAGCTGTTGCAGTAATCATATATTGCACAGACTAAAAGAGCCGTTTAGCCCTTTGCTGACCTCCTATCTTTAAACGTTTGGGATTGAGGGAAGTTTGCTCATTGGTGGGTTGGTTTCTGTTATTTTCAGTACTGATCCTGGGCAGCTGTTACTGTTGAAATTACCTTACTTAGTCCCTTTCCTGGAAGGCTTTTGCTTTGAAAAGCAGTTACAGGAAATGTTGAGTTTGCCTAAACTAGAAATTTGCATCACACAAACTCAGCTCATTCTCCTTCTTCAGCATTGCTCACTCCTCCTGATGCTTGTTAACAGTGTTATCAGGGATCTCTTTGTCATCACCTAAAGCAGACTGCCTCAAGTTAAGACCAGGAAAAATCCTGCTCATCTTGTTGGATCATTTTTTCCTTTTCATCTCATCTGCCATGCACATTCTCTCCTTCTTGTAACCCCACAGTTTCCTCGTTCCCATTGCCCCGTCTGATTTAAGAACTTTTTTTGACCTGATACGTTTGTCACAGTGATTGTGTCTCTCTCTCTCTCTGTGTGTGTCCTCCACTTCGCCTCTGGTGGTGTCTGCAAATGCAGACGGTTCAGGTGAGAGAGATTATAAAAGGATTACTAGGCCTTTTGCCTGCTGGACCAAAGCCATGGCAACAGATAGGGAGAGAATGACATACAGTATTTATATGAATCCTTATGCAACAAATGCAAACAAGTGGATGAACCTTGTTCCACCAATGTCACCATTGTTTTGCATGTGTATTATAGATCATGAAATTATGAATTTTCAAGGCTTATTAAATCCCAAGATATCAAATGGTTGTTTGAACTCTTAGCTAACTCTCAGCGTCATTTTCTTTGTGTCAGTGCTTGTGAGTTGAATGGTAGACTACCCAGAACACACCACAATGTATTCTACCTGCTATGTGTTCTTACATGTGTGAGATTGGTCCGTGCAGTTGGATAATGTCATGCAAAGCATGAAGCAGAGCTACGACCAACTTTTGTGTTGCGGTACTATTGCGTTATTATTTTTTTTAACTTTTTTTTCCTCTGAGGCGGCACCAACAGAGGTCTGATGAATCATACTAAGCAGTAGAGGTATCTGAAACACTGGAACTGATCTTTGAGCAGGTGAATACGATGCTCAGTTTGAAAGAAGTGATGGTAACGAAGCACATTTAAAAAATCTAGCCTGTGACGGGAGACTTTGACCAATCACAGGTCATTTCAGAGAGAGCGAGCGTTCCTATTGGCTGTGCTCCGGCTGGTGGGCGGTGCTTGGTATTTTTCTCAACAGATCTATACATGGGTCACAAACTTTCTCATTTTACAGCTAAACAGTACACTACAAGATGTTTCTGAAAACATTTGAGGAGAGAAATAGGCATTACAGTAACAGAATATTGATTCATATTTGATCAGCGCTGCCTAGTTTGACCATTTGGTCGGAGTTCGAGTGATCGACAGCCGGCTCTCATAGACGGCAGCTGGACGGCAGACTCCAGATCAGCTCTGACTGGTTGTTTTCCTCCGGTCTGTGAAATCCTGCAGATGCCATTAGGAGCACCGGAGGACACAGAGCAACATGATTTTTTTCAGATTAATATTTAATAATTAATAATTTCGCGATTAAATATTCTAAGCGATTGACATCCCTAATACATACTGATACATGCATGAAATTTGACCTCTGCATTTAACCCATCCTTAGGAGCAGTGGGCTGCTGTAAAGCGTCCGGGGAACATTGGGTTCAGTGTCTCACTCAAGGACACTTCGACATGCAGACAGTAGGAACTGGGGATCGAACCTCCAACCTTGCGGTTACTGGACGACCCGCTCTACCCACTGACCTATGATCCACCTCTTTGCCTGAGGTTAGCCGAGATGGGGACGGCCGGAGACACCCACTTTGAGCTTCACAAGTGCTCTTCACAAACCTAAGGGTGACGTCACGGAGATGTCAATATGTCCGCATTTCTCGCCGCCGTTCTAGCAACAACTTTGCGTTTAGAAATCCCCAGATGATCGGTAGGCGGAGCTCTCCGATTGTCTGGTGTCGAGAGACTACTCAGATCTACACAGTTAATCAATCCATTATAAGTGATTAAAGTTGAATGAGATCTGTCAACTACGTACACAGCCTGCCTGCATAACTGTAGCAGCAGAAACCTGCAGATGTACTAAATATGATGATGATGATGATGATAATGATGATAATGATGGTAATAATAATAATAGCTTGCATTTTTATAGTGCCCTTCAGGGAACCAAAGGATGCTTTACACACAAGGCTGCGAGCATTCCTGTAGCCTCTATAGTCTTGTTCAACATTTTGGAGCCCATCCTCAGTGGTTACCTCAGTCTTGGTCTGAGGCTTGTGTAACATTATCAACAGGTTGTGGTCACAGATTAAACCATCAATACAGCATCTGCTCTGTGTGTCTCTATACCTGCCCATTCAGCAGCTTAACCTTCCATCAAGGGTTAACCTAATGACTCAGTTTCCCTGCGTACACAGCCTGCTCACTGGCCCAGCACCGTGGAGTCACAGACCCAGGTACAGTCAGCAGCACTCTCCTATAGCAGCGACTCTTTTATGCAATTCAACTACCTTCATGCACAGATTCTGACATTCTGATTAGGTGATGTAAATGTAAATTGCACAAACATAATATTTTCACTTCCACAGTTAAATTTAGGCACGTAAAACAACGTTCAATACAATCTCTCGAAAGGTTTTGATCTTTTTGAAATATTCAGGTTTAATAACACGTTTAATATTCAATAGGAAGTAAAACTGCCACATTTGATACATTGCCAACCTAACTGGGAGACATAAGTGAAATCCTCCAGTCTATTTATTAATGTAGAGGTTATCTTCAGTATGGTTATGGTTGTGACTCTGAAGTATATTAGACTGGCTACAAACTAGTAATTAGCCTGCTGCACTCCAGTGACAGTTAAGCTGCTTATTGACCAGCTGGAGATTAACCAGAAAGTCCCCACTTCACAGGGGTCCACACACACACACACACACACACACACACACACACACACACACACACACGCACACACGCACACACACACACGCACACACACACTCAGAGAGCCAGTCATGTGATGCTAAGTGAAGTAGGAACAGTCTGTCAGCTCATTACCAACTTCATTCTACTTCAGCAGTATGAAACATTATTAAAATTATTTGTTTCATCAACTAGTACAGTTCAGTTCACGGTTTGTTCCTGCTTGCCTAAATCTAAGAGGGCCAATCTGACCCCCTAAAAGTCAGGCTGTATAAGATAGGTTAAGGCTAAGATATGTATAAGAAAAGTGTTACTGGAGAACATGAGCTAACGGAGCTGACCTTTCCCAACTTTAGTATTGAGTGTTGATTTTGCTTTTGTTAAAGCAAAATCAACACATCCTGCTGTTGCTTCACAATAAAGGCATTCAGTTGACTTTCTAGAATTTTTGAAAAACATGATATGATTAACCAGCTGGAGAGAAGAACATATTCATACTACTTATTGTATATGTCTGTCTGTCTGTGGACAGATTTTGTCACAACGATGGTGCAGTAAATGCAAAGACATAATGTCAGCGGAGAAAGATGAGGCCGTTGGGAATATCAACATTTTCCTCAGACATATTATAAAATTACGAAGAAAAACAATATACGACTAAAATTACAATATATTAACTTATTATGCACCAAAAAATTAACTTCCATCGCCTCTGCCATTTCTATCAATGTCAACAAACACGTCACAACTCGTGAACTCGGAGCTTTTCGAAACCTTCCACTTACGATGTCGTGAATACCACAAGGGGGGGGGCGTTCATATGGGCTGAACTCGTGAACACGATAAACATGACCCCATTTGAAGGCACCAATAATTAATTTGATCAGTTACACCTGTGTTGCCCCCGCTATGATATAAATGGCTGCTGTGAAAAGGGCCCATTATAGTACAGTATGATAAGGAAAAATGTACCATCACACGTACTCCTTAACTTATGGGTTAAGACATAGACCATGAACCGCACCGTCCAGGGTTCGAATCTGGTTGTGGACCTTTGTTGCCCATCTCTCTCTCCCATATTTTTTGTCATCTATCTCTATTATCACTATCTATCAAAATGCCTGTGTGCCTTACAATGGAAAATGATGCTTGGACAAGCAGCACAAATGTCAGACTTTAGCTTTATTGTTTGTACAATTTGCTTTCCAGTTTGCACTTGCAAACAAGAGAAAATGTTTTAAGGATGAGGGCTAACCAATGAGTAACTATTAGGGATGGAACGGTTCAGGTAAAAAATCCGAACCTTTCGGTTCGCTAGTCACAGTATGAATTGTTCGGTTCATTTGAAATAGGTTATGAGGCTGATTGTGTACTTTTTTCATGTAGAGTTAGGCTCCCGTTTATTGTGACACTAGAAATCAAGGCCTATGTACGGAGGCTGGGACACGATAAAGTACAGTTGGAGGATCCACCAGCATCGTTTCTCTCTGCTGTATGAGAGCATTACGGATTTAGTGTTACCTGAAAATGACAAGAAAATGTGGTGGATAAAACGGCGACTATGTGTGAGCAGTACTGTGCAACACGTGTGGTTTATGCTAGCGGCAACACTTCAAATATGATGAACCATTTATGAAGACATCACCCCGGTGTGTCCGTCGATAGCACAAGGAGAAGAGAGTCGGGTAGGAACTCCTTCTCCCTGCAGCATTTAAACAGCGTCTACATGCAGATTCAGACAGAGTAAAAACATAACTTTATACTTCCCTCTATTTAAATTGGTTCATATTTTGTTTCACTTGTCTAGCTCTTTTTTACTGTTTTAGCTGATGCTTCTTGTTTTTCTGCACCATCCCCTTTGCTGCTGTACACTGCAAATTTCCCCACTGTGAGACTAATAAAGGAATAACTTATCTTATCTTAAAGCATTGGGGAGGTTTATAGTGAAAGATATGCAGCCTTATGCAGTCGTGGAGGACGCTGGATTTCAGCATATGATTAACGTAACGTTACTTGAGCCGCGCTATAATATTCCCTCTCGCCGACACTGAAGCAACACAGTAATTCCCAAACAGACACGACTGGGAATTGTGAAAGAATTGTCCAACACAGCCTACGTAGCTCTTACTGCAGACGGATGTTCATCCAGGGCTACTGAGAGTTACTGACCTGTGACTGGCTGCCCCCCCCACATCACTTCAGAGAGGGAGATAAACAGTTATGAGAGCAACACAGTGAGCATCTCTCTGAAGCTCTGATACAAACTGGAGAGGGGCAACAGCACAATCCCTGTAATGTGTTTTATGGTTATTAATTATTTTTAAACAACACAGTGGTACAGAAATACAAACGTATTCCTTTACAAATACTGCACTTTTTGAGTGGAAAAACTAATATTTCAATTAAGATTTGACAATGAAGAAGTGTTTATGTTCCTTATGTAAGCCATACTTTTGTTAAGGCAAACATTTGTTAACTTATTTTTGCCAAATAAATGAAAAGCATGTTGAAATCAGAACATGACTTCCTCGCTGTAACATAAATGTACCGAACCGAACCGAAAACCCTGATATGAACCGAACTGTTCCACCCCAGTAACTACATCCTCTAACTCAGGTCAATAAAGAGCAGGACAAGAGTCCCTAACGTTTACTTAATCTCTGATATGGTAACACCCTGGACTGGCTCCAACACAGTATGTGCTTGGCCTGAAAGTAACACTAGGTTACTACTATAGGTATTCTCATATTAACAGCATATGTTCCAGAACATAAACAGACAGTTTTAAGGCATTCTTTACAGTTTTGTTGGTGTATTTTTTGGGTTTCCTAAATGCAAAAAAAAAATGACAAAACCCTCAGACGTATTCCTCTTACTAGAATCCCATTCAACGCCACAATATGTGGAGAAATCCAAAGACAGACCTGCTGTGGCTAGTTGTGGTTGCTAAGCTATGATTGGACAATTGCTGGTTTAGCAATTGTGAAATATATCGGGCGTATTTGATGACTTCTGGTTGTGTTTGATAGTGCCAGGCGTTAATGTGTAGGTTGTAACAGCTGCAGGAGATCATCAACACAGACTGGACCAGAGGTTTTGTCAGACCGGGGCACCAGTGTCTAAGTGTGAAATTCTAAAAGTATGAAGCAGGACATTGTGGAGCTCTGTTAACATTCCCTGGATAAGGTTATTTTTAACCAAGGAATAGGAAACAGGTCACACAGACAACCAGATAGAAAGGCTTTAACACTGTTCTTGGTTCTATGCTGGTCCCAGACAAGAAATAGTTTGGTACATAACCCCCTGCAAAAAGAGGAATTGTTCTTTTTACATTTTATTTTTCAAAATGTCAAACAAATAAATAAATAAAGGACTTACACAGTGGATGGAAGAAAGGACAATGAATTGACCACAATGACTTGTAAATCTGAAGTGGTGGTAGACAACTCAGAAAATATGTTTTGGGTATTATATACAGTGCAGTATATTTTTACATCAGGAAGACTGCAGCCGTGTGTGTGTGTATGTGTGTGTGTGTGTGTGTGTGTGTGTGTGTGTGTGTGTGTGTGTGTGTGTGTGTGTGTGTGTGTGTGTGTGTGTGTGTTGCCCTTGGTATGGACAGTCGGTCTGTTTTTTCTTAGTCTCACGCTGTGCCAGCCTCCATGAATCTTCACAGACGTTTTCTGGATTCTTCTGTTTATGAAATCCTCCCTTAACTGCTGCAATTTGGTCTCTCTCTCTTTGTTTCTCACTCTCTCTCTCACTGACTGTTGCCAACATGTACTGTAGTGTAGATAGCAACATGTCGACATTTGTGTGTACATCCATTAACATGTAATAACTGTCGAAGCCGAGGTGAACAAAAGGCTGCTTTCTGCTGCCAATGTTTTAAACATACTGACATACTGTAAACCTGTGATGTTTCTACATAACCAGGCAAGAAATGCAGCATCATCATATAAATCTCTATCTTCCTCATCCTACAGAGACCTTAAGGGATCCTAAGAAAATAAAATTAGGGTGTAATTGAATGTTTTTCGGTTCATAATTGTCGTGCAGCGATAAGCATGTTTTTCTCTTACTCTTGAAAGACTGCGATAATGATAAAAATACATTAAGGACCAAAGGACTGTGCCAGTGGTTTTACATCCACTCCATTATTCAATAGTTTTAAACAATTTTTAGACTGGTTATTTAATTTTGTGTTGATCAGTAAACTGTGAAATATTAACTTGCAGAAACTTGAAAGTTGCTCACAAAGACGAACCCTCACAGTCATCGTTGTATAAACTTATTTATTTATTGATCATTGATCAGGAAACTTTAGAGAACGCCCCGGTTGTACATGTAAGGCTCAAGATTTTAAAAGTTGGAAGTGGCAGAAAAGCATCACATCAAATAGCTACTGTACAGTGTGTTGTCAGAATAGCAAACAATAAGTAAATATGGCAGCAGGAAAGAGGACAATGTGAATTTGGTTGTTTCTTTGATTCAAAACACTGCTGGACTTTTAGGAGTTGGAGCGACCTTGAACGCACCAGCAGAGGGAGGTCTCTCAGCACAGCTCACCACATGATGACACTGTCCAACTAGGAAAAGAACGCACTGTTACTGCAAATAATATGTCACTGTGATAGTCTGGCTATCTGCAGTAAGTTCTGAGTCTCTATAAAATTGATTTTTCTATACGGAAGTGACCTAAAACTAGTGGCTTGGAAAGTGGTCAGCAGTCATGGAAAGTGTACAAAAGTTGTAATTAAATGGGTAAAAGAAAATCTGCCCTCTTATACAGTTACATTGTTGTATGCATATGCAGTATGTGCCTCTGTAAAGGAGGGAAGAGAAGGGATTTTGGGTGAGTAATAGCAGAACATTATGTGTTTGATGATGGAAAAGAGGGAGAAGAGAAAGTAGAGGTGCAGTGATTAACTGCCTTCACTGGAATTTAGGGATGTAGGAGCACGAGAATGGGATAAAGGAGAGGAGAGAGGATAGTAAATTAAAGTGTAGGATGCTTCCAAAATATTCACTTATGCATGCATTTTCTGATCTGCTACCTCAATTGTTAAAGGGCAGGCCCATTATTATTATTATTATTATTATTATTTTAGGTTTTTATATCATTCTGTAGCTTCCCGGTGGTGTTCCTTATGTATTCAAATCCGAACATTCAAAATCAAAATCAAAATGCTATTTTCCCAAACCCTTCTAAAAACTTTTCCCCATGTAACCTGACCTAGGTTTCTGCATGATGACGTTCTACATTTATATACATATATCCTTATACATAGTCAGTGTATTACCTACAATAACTTAGATGGCGATCGGCATACTCCCAGTTTGGAGCAGCTTTTTATCAGTGGGGCCCCCGCTTTGTTTGTCTCGTGCATGAGGATTCACGTGAACGAACACTCGGATGACGCTATACACGGTCCTGCCAGTGGTTTCTTACTATCCCACAGCTCGACAGGTTGCGGTATTGCGCCAAGAAACATAGCAATGCATCCACAAAGTCAGGAAAGACTGCAAGCTAGTAAACATGGATGTAAACAATGCTGGAATTAAAATACTTATTTATGAGGAAGGAAATGCAACTAGCTCAATGGTGCACACAATGGTTTAGGTGAGTAACACTGAATATAAAAACAAATTTTGTTTAACAAGAAAACTCCACAGAGCCCCTTTAGATTCTGGAGCATTTTACACAGAAAAGAAATGCAGCACAGCTTTAAGACCCACAACAATGGAAAAAAGTGAAAGAAGAAGAAAATTTGTGGTGGAGGAAGATGTAAAAAAAGAAGGGAAACAAGCCTACCTGGTTTAGAAATGTGACGGGAATGTAAAGAATGTGGCTTCATCTCAGCAAACTGTGTGTGCGTGTGCGTGTGTGTGTGGATGACTAAGCAGAAAAATGTCTGAAATTGATGGGAGTGAATGGAGACAAGTTTAATTAAAACAGCAGGTGTGTGTGTGTTTTTTTGGGGGGGGGGGTATTATGTGTGTTGGGCCAGCATTGCTCTGAACCCGACTCCAGTCATTAAACGTGTCTTGTAATGTTTTTGTTGTTCCTTAAAGACACAATGAGGAGGATTTGTCGGTTGCGGTTTGTAAACACAACATTCAAAGTTGGCGCCTCCTCCACCGGTTCAACGAGGGTCACGGTGTTCGCCAGCAGGATGAAAGCAAACCTCAGATTAATTCTCCTTTTGGAATGAGCTTCGCCCTTCGCCTCGCTATATTTGCTTCCTTTTTTTTCAGCGCTGTGTCCGCCACTTTCATAACTTCCTCTTGTATGCGTGCTTACGACCCGGCACCTGAGCCTGTACTACGAAGCAGGATTTGGCGTTATCGAGGTAACTTCAGGGTTAACCCTTTAGGGTTTTCCGTCCTACGAAGGTGGATCACTTCTTACCGGGGTAGATCGCCATGGTAACTTATGCTGAACAGCTAACCTGCTCCAGAGCAGGTTATGTTCCAGATAAGAGATCAAGTCGTATAAAAGCACCGCCTACTGACCAATCAGAGCTCAGTGCGGGGATCATATGGTAATATTACACAAATATGATGAAGTTTAAGTCATAATCCAGACTAAAAACGACACAGTTTACACTGAGAGATGCAGGAAGGACAGCTGGATTTATGCTGTGGGTGTTTACCTCTTTGAATTATATATTTATATTTATTTTTTTTACTTGCTCTTGAGTCCGTTTCACACCTCCGGAGACGGAGACCCAGCTGAAAGAAGGTTGAAATAGTCATACACGCCGCGTCGTTGTTAAAGGGCAGAATGAAGTTTAATCCATCCATCCATAACATATCTCAACGCTATTTATATCTACACGACTATATCTGACTTTTGAGTAGAGGTCGACCGATTTATCGGTCGGCCGATTAATCGGGCCGATTATTTGACATTTTTACATAATCGGCATCGGCCGATGCCTGAGCATATTAAGCCGATTATCAAGCAGGCACATCTGCAGGCAGCCCAGTGTTGTTGTTGTTGCTGTGGAACACGTGTGACACCGCCCCTTGTGTCAATCAAATTGCCGTTCTGCCGGGAGAAACCGGTAGGATTAAATTCTTCTCTTTCAAAGCCCTATATATTTAATTGGTTAGATATGAAATGCTCCGACGTTATCAATTCTGTTTTTGGTAACGGAGAATTTCTCTCCGTAGGTGACGTTAGCTGTGTGCGGGGCGGAGCAGCTCTCACACACACGCTGCTGCAGCGCAGACACACACACACAGAGCTTCTGCTCTTAGTAACTATAGCGGAGGAAACTAAACTTATAAAGCGTGATCACACTTTACTAGAGTTGATGCTGACAATGCTTGTCATAAGTGCAAGTTTGCGTGTGAGGGCGGAAACACGAGCAATTTGTCGAAACATTTAGCAAAAAGTTCACTTCCTCATTAAACGTGTCTACGGTCTATGGGTCCTACACAGCCTCTATGACGTCACCGCTAGTCGCCTGTGTGTAGTCCGCAGCATAGCAGATATGAGCAGCAGGCTGTGTAATACGAGTGAACAAAGTTATTATTATGTTTTGATCACTTAGATTATGGCCATATAGCTTGTAACAGTGTCTGTCAACAAACATAAATAAAAAACATGCTTTAGGACAGTTTTGGAAAGAAGCTTAAAAGGTTTTGAGCCCTGTACTATTACTACTATTAACTATCATGCACAAAATAAAATATGCACTGCAGTGCAGACACAAAGTGCAAATTGGAGAGACAGACCATAAGTGTTGTTCAATAAATGTTTACTTAAGTTAAGACTTTTTGTGTATTATTTGTTATTATTAAGCTGTTATATTTTATCAGATGGAGGAAAAAAAGAAAACCAGCCAAACATATCGGCAAAAAAAAAAATCGGCATCATATATCGGCCATCGGCTGTCCTGATTCTGTAAAAAATCGGCATCGGCATCGGCCATAAAAAACCCATATCGGTCGACCTCTACTTTTGAGTATTCTGTTAAATTAATAAGTCTGTTAATTTACGCATTCACACATCGGGAGTTTTTTCTTTTGCCAGCTGTTCTTCCCGCATTTAGCAGCTTCAGCTGTGTTACTTTTAGTCTGGATTAAGTGTTTAACTTCTTCATATTTGTCTAATATAGTTTACTCTTCCTTTGTTAAATGTGCCGCTCTGCCTGTCTGTCTGCAAGTCAGTACCTTGTCCATGTTAGTGATTGGTCAGATGCTGCAACTACCGCCCGTTCATGTGAACGCGCTCATAACCAGACTGAGAAACCCTGGGTTGATTTACCGAGTTGATAACCACCTTCGTAGGACCGCTTAGAGGGATCTCGTTTGTTACGGTTAGTTAAGCCAGATAACGAGAAGATACGCTGGGTATGTTGAACTCGCTTTGTAGTACAAGCCTCTGGTCGCTACGTTTTTGTAGAGGTTGATGTCCAGAAACGTCCCGAACACAGCAAAATAAGAAAATACAGGCAGCAGAGGGCTGCAGGGTCTCTGCAGATACAGACACCGCCACACTTCTAGTGGGTCATAAGTGATGATTGAGAGGGATTATTTTGGTAGTCTATCGTCTATACGTTGTTTTTTAGGTAAATCCTACTCACTCTGCCTTTTATGTGATGCATTTCCCTTTGAAAAAGCATGTTGGGGTGAAATATTGGACAGCGAGGGATCAATCTTAAATGTAAACCATCAGACTGAGGTCATCACTGAAGAGTTTCCAGATAGAAACACTGTCAGTGTTTCATGAACAGCAGTTTCCAGACCTGCCGACTGATGTCTGGACTCTGGCCTGGCCACTCCTCAGCATTGTTTTGAAGTCCTTCCTGTGTAGCTTTGGCATTATGTTTGGGGTTGAGAACTTACTGAATAAAGCATCTGCTCAGAACAAAGATTCTCTTACACACTGCAGCAGTTTTCCTCCAGGATTTCTCATTGTTTTTTTGCTGCTTTCATTGAACCCTCAACCACAACAAGGGCGTCCTGCAAAGAAACATCGCCACAGCGTGATGCTGCCACTATCAGGCTTCATGCTGGGAATGGGGTGTTTTCTGATCATGCGCTGTTTTTGGCCTCAACGCTAGCCACGATATCGCTTCAGTTTTTTTTACTGCAGCCTTAAAGCTGTGAATGATGAATCAGCGGGCAGCAGCTGCTACAGTGCCTTTCTTAATGTCCAAATCTGTGTAGTCTGTTGATCACTATCAAAAAAAACCCTAATTACATCATTGTGTGGTTCTCAGTGTGAGATGGAGAGATAACCCTTGAACATGTTATTTGTGTGTGTGTGTCAGATGCTTCTATTGTGTGAGTGGAGGTTTAATAGCAGCTACTCTCCTGCTCTTCACAGATAAACACTGAGCTGTCACTGCATGTCCACAGAAGGCTGTGTTACACACCATGGTGTCCATGGAGACGGGGTAACGATTCAAGCATTGTAGACGAAAATCCTACAAATAGCAAACATTTTAAAATAGGAAAATTTACTAGAAAAATTGTTGAAGTGCTATATCTGTCTTCACTCTACTAGTGGTTTCAGCACTCAAAGTACAAGATATTTTTACCACACCTGACCAGCTTGCTATGAAAGTTGTTGAGCATGTTCTTGCTGACATGATTACACCTTACAGTATGATGTTGATGGAGTCCCATAACCTATAGGGGCTACTAGTCGGGCTCAAGGCTGTTAGCAGGTGTCAAAACTGAACACAGCACTGAAAAAATGCAAAGGACTGCGTCGGCGTGGGCGGTGAGACAGCTGAGGGGCGTTGTTAGGCGTGATGTAAATCACAGCCTCAGGTGGCATATTGCTTTTATAAAAGAGTTACTACACATACCTGGCAAGGTTTCAAACACACAGCAACAAGAAATGCAATAATTTATTGAGAACAAATAATGATTCTTCCGCCAACCAATGTAGTTCTTCAGTGACATATAGCAGAATGGTTGCCAAGTAACGCACAGACACAGTGGAAAGCAGGCTTTAAGACTGGGGTGATGATTAACATTTATCTGGATATCACCATTAAATGTGTAATTGTTGAAGTAGTGTTCGGTCATGTTGGCGCTCGTCTTTGCTGGTACAGAGGTGGTTGTCTCTGGACAGGACAGGTGTGTGTTATTATGGGCTCATCATGTTGCAGTTACATTATATATACAGTATATATATACTTATACTGTGGCTCAGAGGGTAGAGCAGGTCGTCCACCAATAAATCCCAGTAGGTTCTCTTTGTTTCTTTTGCCGGCATCTTTGTGTTTTATTTGCGCATTCATTGAAAAAAGTTTTTAAAAATTGATTTTTTGAAATGTGTTTTTTACATTTACGAGAGCATGAGATATCAGTTTATATGGCGACGGAGATTCGGGGGCAGGGTTGGGGGGGCCCAGTGTTGTGTTGACACAATGTTGTTCTTTATTTAAATGTACCAATACAACAAGTAAAACTACTCAAAATCTTACTTAAGTACAGAAGAATTGCCAGCACTTGAAGTATCAGCAGTTAAAACAGTGGTTGTGCAGTAAAAGTTCCCGTGACTGAAATATTAAGATGTACGACGAGTCCGACATTATCAATGTTATTACTGATGCATCAATGTGTAAGCAGCATTTTAATAGCTTGTAGTTGCTCAAGTTGGAGCAGTTTTAACTTCTTTATATACTGTTAGCTAGTTCCCAACCTACAGTATGGGTCGGGCTCCCTCTGAAGGGTCACAACAGGAATCTGAGGGCCTGTGAGATGATTAATGGGAGATGAAAGAAGAAAAAAATAAGTTCTGTTCATTTTGGGGGGGATTTTACTCTCGTTTTTGTAATTTTGTGAAATATTGGATAAATGTACCTCTATTGGCCCCAAGCGGTTATTTATATGAAACCATATGAGCAGTTTAGAGGGGAAATGTGGAACTGCTAACTACTCATAGACATCTGAAACATGGGAAAGGCCCCAACTAGACACTGATTTTTGTAAGGAGTCACAAGCCAAAAGGTTGGGAACTGCTGGTTTAATCTTGAACTAAGTGTTGTATTTTATTATTTTACGATATGTTTCTTGAGTTAAAAACATAATCTATAAGTATCTAGTAACTATATCTTTACATATTGTGGAGTAAAAGTACAATATTCCCTATTGTTATAGTAGAAGTATAAAGCAACATAAAATTTAAATACTTAGGTAAAGTACGAGTCCCTCAACATTGTACCACTTTGTAGTTGCTCAGTTTGCTTCACTGTGCACATCTTTTATTCCTCCCCGCACTGTTTGGCAGGTTGTTGTAGACTCAGAGAAATCTTCTGGTCCACCATTTGGCTTTTGAATGGCTTCATCTCCCCAAATATTAATGAGGGTCTGGATATTTGATATGTCCAACAAGTGTTCTCCATGGTTCTTTTTTAAAGTATGGGTTGTCTTGCTCCATGCAGTAGTGAAATGGCGGTCACTTGTGAGTGAAACATAGACTGTATAAAATATAGACATAGTCACCCAGAGGTTTTCTGAAGAGCCGTTGTGAAGCTCAAAGCGGGCGGCTCCGGCCGTCGCTAGGGATGCACCGATACCAGTATCGGGCATCGGGTCCGATACTGTGCTCATGTACTCGTACTCATACTCGCAAAACGGCACCGATACCACTTTACAGCAGCATGACGTTAACCTGTCGTCAGCATCTTTCTGGTTCTATCCCACGCGGTCATGCTCCCCCTCCCCGACAATGCGGACGAGACGGGCCGTGTGTCGCTCACACCCTCACACAGAGAAGTACTCGTATCGGTACTCGGTATCGGCGAGTACCCAAATCTAAGTACTTGTACTTGTACTCGGTCTGAAAGAAGTGGTATCGGTGCATCCCTAGCCGTCGCCATCTTGGCAGTAACGACACAGCCTAACTCCCGGCTAGCAAACCTTGTATGGCACCCACCTGTCACTCAAAGTGGCCACGTCCTCAATTATGCCTAACTTTAAGCCTTAATATATTTAAAATGGTTGAGTTGTATAAAAATCCCCAATCAATATTTTTTCAACTGTAATGTTGCCATTCAAAAGTTAAAACTTACAAATAGGACACCTGAGATAGCATACCAAACAAAGCAAACATACAAACACAAATTACAGTCTTAAATAAAAAAAATTTAAATGCAGATTTAATAACAATGCAGAGACTTCAAGGTAAATTATTCCATTATTCCAGAGAGAAATTGATCTATAAATAAAAGATCGTAGTAACGCATTAGTTCTAGGACGAGACGGTACAAGCTGACCATTTCTGGACCAACACCTTCACATTGGATCTAAGTGAACAACCCAGAACCAAACGTGCTGCCCTAGTTTGTGCAACCTGGAGCATCCTGAGCTCACCATGCAGCAGATGACCAGAACATAGAACAATAGTTAAGGAGACATAAAACTAAACTTTGAACGATCTGACATAGAAGGGGACGACCAACAAAAGAAGCACATTTCCTGGAGATACCAACTGCTCTTCCCATCTTTGAAACAATGTAGTAGAGCGCAATCAAGCATCAAACCAAGGAGTTTTGCACTCTCAACTTGTTGAATTACATAATTTTAAATCAAGTTTAGGGCTACTAGATAATCAAAAAAAAAGGTTATTTTTTATATAAGTTACCAACTGAACCTTTAACAAAAAGATGCTAAAAACCCTACAGAGATGCCTTACAATGAATTATGTTGGAAAGATGGATATTGATACTGTGGTGGGAGGATGTTGGGTAAAGTGTTATGTTGTGTGTGTGGTCTGAAACAGTATGCTCAGCAGGGAGAAGGAGGGGCAGGAAACCGCTGATGTCAGTAGGGAAGAAGAAGAGGGAGGACTGCCTTGCATTTTACTTTACTCCCTCTTCCCCCTCCTCCCCCTCCTCCCCCTCCTCTTCTTATCAGTGTGTGAGAGAGAGAGAGAGGATCAGTAGGTTAGTGGATGAAGGATTAACAACTGTGACAGTGGATATGGGGGAAGAGAAAAAGAGAAATAGACCGGGATAGAGAGAGAAAAGGGAACCAGATGCCTAAACGAGTGAGTTGGTGAAAGAGAAAGGAAAGTAAGAGATTGGAAAGTACACCAACTAAGAGTCCACTCGGCGTGAGGACTGAGCGGTTGTTTCTGGAATTGGGTGGACCCCCCTCGCTAGAAAGGCTTGACATCAACCACCGCAGCTACGATGTACAGTGGATATGGAGGTATGAACCAGTGCGGTGCAGCTTAGCGAGACCAGCTCATCTCTAATCATTAACTCTCTGTTTGTCAGGATTAACTTAACAGTTGCTGGTTAACAGGTTTGTAACTTATTATGAGTTGAGAGCTGGAGAGTTCACTCCAAATACCCAAAAAACAACTAAAGCTATGTTTGTCATATTATTCAGTGGAGGGCCTCCTTCATTACTTGATTAAAACAAGTGTTTCTCCTACTAATGAGTAGATACCTTGGGTCACTCCGCCTTAAAAGACCATGCCACTGTGCCATTTTTTCAGTTTCAATTTTCAGTTTCACATCATCAAGTAAATCTATTTATTTACAGAGAAGATTCTTATTCATTTACACTTTCACTTTTCCTTATCAGGACTATTACTCCCACTCTTCATTATACACCGGTCAATAGGAGGGTTTGAGTTGGTGTGACAGCAGTGGTGACCGCTACATTATGGGACTATTATCTCTGTTTGTGGCATCTGTGTGTGGTCTTTCAAGACTTGAGTGTCTTACTGTAAATAAGAGTGTCGGTCCATTATTGTCAAGTTCAAGCATTTGGCAAAATGTAACTTTTCATTCCTGTAGACATGATACTTATGAATGATGAATTATGATTTATGATGAATATGATATTCATCAGGAGAATTTCGTTCCAATATGATAGATACTAAAGACAGTAAAGGTTAAAGGTCCCATATTGTAAAAAGTGAGATTTTCATGTCTTTTACATTATAAAGCAGGTTTAAGTGATATATAAATACTGTGAAACTATCAAAACGCTCAATATACAGAGAAACACACACAGACCGTATTCAGAAATTGTGCGTTTGAAACAAGCTGTCAGGATTTCTGTCCATTTGTGATGTCACAAATATACAATATTTAGACCATTACACGGTTTTAAACATAAACATTCTAAATGTGTCCCAGTTTATTTCCTGTTGCAGTGTACTGTATGTGAGTTACATCAGCTGACAGGAATTGTTGCCTAGCAACGCAATTCCGTTGAAATGCGCTAAAACGCAGTGTTTCAGAGGGAGGGTGAATACAGGTATATTCAGACAGACAGTATGAGGAAAATAAAGTTGTTTTTTTAACATTACAGCATGTAAACATGTTCTAGTAGAAACACAAAATACAAGTGTGAACCTGAAAATGAGCACGATATGGGACCTTTAAAATATGAAAACAGTTTTGCTCTCAGAGGAATAGAAACAGACAATTTGATATACAGAACATTGTTGCTCTGAAATGTGCTGTTATCTATCTGCATGTTGTTTGGCGAATCTTACGGCAGGATTCAAGTGGTTTTTGCATGTTTTAGCTGTTTGTCAAGAAATAGTTCCGGTGTGTAACTCCCTCTAAAACGGCAAACTCTTCTTTTTATTTTCTGTTTGTGTACCGATTAGATAAACAAGATACAAGGTGTTAATGAGTGAGCTGATTCCTCCTGTAATGTAACATTGCCAGACTCATGAAGAATCAAAATC
Source organism: Sebastolobus alascanus (assembly GCA_916701645.2). Taxonomy (NCBI): domain Eukaryota; kingdom Metazoa; phylum Chordata; class Actinopteri; order Perciformes; family Sebastidae; genus Sebastolobus; species Sebastolobus alascanus. The sequence goes on from CAKAOJ020000006.1 coordinate 2,109,681, forward strand.
GATGCAGCAGAACCAGAGATAGCGCCGTTTTTATCTCACACATTCTTCTTCCTCGTCAAAACCTGGCGGAGGGCTGTCACTATAATTACTCAATTATTGTACAACATATGAATGAATCATTTTTACATTATCGACTTATTGTTTGATATATCAACATGACCTTGATCATTTTATGTTAGCGATGCGACACATGGACCTGACCGCTGGTGGATGAAGCACCTGAACGCCACACTTGAGTAAAAGTACAGATTTCTAACCAGAAAACGACTTTAGTAGAAGTTAAAGTCACCAATTAGTTACTTAAAATATTAAAGTATCTGATATTTACTGTACGTCAGTATCAAAAGTAATTGAAAGTAAAAGTACAAGTAAATGATAAATAAAATAAAAAAGCAAGCAAGTCAGAATTTTGAGATTTATTATTTTTTATAGTTTTTCCTCTATAACATGTTCACCACCTTAAAAATGGAGGCTGCATTACACTTGAAGAAAAATGAGCCCGAGAGTCCAATACATTTATTGTTTTGGTTGTATGGTTTTATTTTATTATATTTCATTTACTTAGAATATTTTTTTTTTGCACTTGCACTTGGTGCACTTGCATTATTAAACTATTATGTTATCATTATATCAATTGCATAAAATGGTCTTAAAAATGACGATATAATTTATTGCAATTATTTCTGGAACAATATATTGTCCAACAAAATTAGTTATCGTGTATTACCTACAATGAACTAGACCTCCAGCACCTGGGTCACAGATTTGGGTGTGTTATGCTAGTAGTGGCTAATGTAGCCTTGAGCCTGCAGCGGGCTACAGACATCTGGTAAACTCACTTCTTTCTAACTCCACACCCTCAGACTGTTTTTTATTTTCTTTTTAAAGTTGTAGTCTTTAGCTCCAACCGCACGTCACAGCAGTTTATCAGATTTTGTTCAGCTTCCTGGAGCCACAAAAGGCTTAATGCAACATTTTTCACATTATGCAGTAATACTCCCCACCAGCTGATAACACACTTTGATGTGTAAAATCGGCATACTTCCCTTGTAACACACAGACATGAGATCAATATCAATCTTCTCATCTCACTCCTGGAAAGAAGGCAAATAAGTGCATTCCCCAAAATTATTCATTATACAAAACTATTATTTTTCCCACTGTCCAGGCTGCCATTGGTTTGGATTCTTTGAATATAAACTTACATATACTTGCTTATGGACACAGTGTCTATCTTTTATTGTTGTCAAAGTACCATTATTGTTGATACATGATGCTCACTGCTATGGCCCTTTCAGCTTTATAATCATTTTTCAGACAATACTTTTCCTGGAAGTGAGCAAGCATGTCTGTACAGTAGAGCTCTTGGGTTATTCCTGTGACTCAGTATAGCCATCAACTGCACTAGTCTTTTCCTGACCCTGCCCTCCTTGCAGGATGTTACTCCCTCCTGGGTTTCCTTTTCCTAAAGACAGTAATATGAGGGACGGGGAGGGCCTGGAGTTATGAATTTAACCGTATGTACACTATGTGGGGTGTGTGAGAGAACACACAGTATGAAATAGTGGTGTTGTGAGGGGAGGAAACTATTAACATCAGATAATGATCTCAAGAGGAATACTTTGTTCACCTTGCTTAATATGTAATGTTGTCCGTGCACACATTTCACCAGGAGAAACCGTAGTCACTGAGGCCATTCTTCTCATGTCATGTGTACATTTACAACTTCCCCTGTGTCTCCCTTGTGATGGTAGTCGGAGACAAGAGTCTAATTCATTCTGTTCACATCTTAGTTCTTATGGATCCCACCGTATTTACAGACCCTTACCTGACCTCATTTTTATACCTTAACCATCTCAACACTTTAGGCATTTCCACACTAAGCCTGGTGTTATTTTCCATTTAGTAGCTAATACATGCTATAGTGCTGCTAACATTTAAACTAACATGCTTTAGTTATATAACATTATAGTTACATGCAATTTTTTTAAGTTGCGTGTATAATTCTGTTCTCTATCCTTTGAAGGTCATTGCAACTGATAATCATACTAATAATACTACTACTAATAAGAAGAAGAATGATGTGTATAATACTGTGAAACCGTGATTATCGTATCATGAAAATCTCATACCGTTACAACCCTAACTAGGACCAGGACACACGCTTTTTTTTTATTTTTCTGACTGTGGAACTCTGATGTTTTAGTATCACAGATGATGAAGAAACCTGAGTCTTACTGGTAAAACTTGAGACTCATGTTGTGGTAATACTACATATTGAGTATTTCTAAAAATCGAAAAATATCTATAGATAAGAAAAAGAATGAACAATAAACACACAACACAAATTAAAATACCCAAGTGGACCCCCGCCAGGAGGGAGACATCTGATTGGCTACAGATAATTCCCTGTTGAAAAAATGCATTTGTGGATCGGTGCACGTCAGGGGATTCTCAAAAAACCTACACACAAATGCAGTGAAGTTCACACATGACAAGCAGTTTGTAAATGCAGGTTCAACAGTTTGTATATAAATGCAACAACATTCACATATATTTTGGATGAAAATTGCAAATACTTTTAAATACATATATTTGTGGATTTCTATACATTTATTTAAACAATAAATATTTGTGTGCATCAGAAATATATTTGTGAACCTTATTTTTTTATATTTGGATTTTTTTACATTACTATTTTTGTGGAGAGAGTCATTTATATATAAATCACAAAATACATTTGTGAATCTTTCTGTGTGCATTCATTCATTTTGAGACCGATCTGACTCCATAAAAAGGGTTCATCTCATAGACCAGGGTTAGGGTCAGGCCGGAGTAGTTCAACTGTAAAATAGACTGTGTTTAATCATTATAGCCTGCTAGACCTTGCACCCATAGCCTACCGCACTATGTTACTAACATTAACCAATGCTTGGGTGTTTTTTAGCCTAACTGGACAGCTACGGGAGGCAGCTCCTTCACTTTTGTATAATGGACGAAGACGAATGCGTCATCCATCTATATCCGTCTATGTTCTCTACTGACCTAATTTCAGTTTATCATTATCAGATTTTTCTTTTACTCCAAAATATTTGTATTGTTATCAGTGTTGAAATTCCAGTAGCGGCTGTGGTCTATAACAGTAAAGACTTATGTATGTGATTATGGTTTGAGTAGAAAGTACACACACTCCCTTTTTTGTAGCACGACCTTTTGTATTTTAGAAAAGTTCAACTGAAATTAATTGATTGGTCTTAGCTCTCATTTAGAGTCAAATAGAACATAAAGCAGGGTATCCTTCAGGGCGTGACTAACTTGTGATTGACTCGAGGCTTTAAAACCACAGTCCACAAACCAATGGTTGACGTCACGTTGACGTCATTCTACTTCTTATACACAGTCTCTGGTAAAAACATTATTAAAACAGCTGTGACAAATGTAAATTGGACCTGAAAGAAAATTATTTAAAATTACTGAAAATTACATTTATGAAAATCTTGTCTTAATTCTTTTTTGTTTTTGTATTCTAATTAATTAAAAACTCAATGCAATACCTTCAGACAATCAAAACACATCAGGGTTCTTCAACTGAATTTTGTTGCGGTTTGTTGTGTGGATGTTTCTCGGAGTGCCTTGCTGTGTTTTCTTGGTGTTGGGTCTACTTGCTGTGATAGAATACTCCCCTACATCTTGCATTGATAATGATTGTTATTTATTGTGTGATAATGTGGTTTGATTAATCAGAATGACCAACATTCAGGAGACCCTCAGAGTTGACCCATATTGGATGACCACCCTTCCTAAAGACACAGACATCTTCTTCAAAAATAAACATAACAATATAATTCTCTGACTATCAGAAAGCTAACAAACAAGGTTATCCACAATTTTAATACTTTTTGTCCAAAATAAATAAATATGCAAATTAGGGGATTTTTTTATTCTTAAATCTTAATTTCTGTTGATGATGTGCACTGAGGGGCAAATTCGCAAAAAGGACTGCGCGGCTTTGCAGTTGCTAAACCTGCACAAATAAGACAAAAAGAAACCGCAAAGGGTGAGCTGCACCCCTGACTGCGCTGCCAAGGAAATAGTGTCTCGGTGCTCTTGTGCTATTTGCATTAAATGAGGTAATATGCAGACATTTGGCACAAAATCGGCCTCTTTCTATGCAAATGAGCCTCATTTCAAAAACAGTCTTATTAACAAAGATCAGAAAATGTCTCAAATGTCTCAAAAAGCTCTTAAAATACGAGAAGGTAGTTCATATTTTCCTCATTAATGATATATTATTTCACCATGTGTGTGCTCTGCTGTGCAGAGGTGTATATAGGCACAATGAAAGGAGAAAAGTTAAAGAGCCTGAGTCCGACCTGAGCCCGGTTTATAAAAAATAGGCCTGAGCCTGGCCCGAATCGACTCGGCTGTCTGGGCCTGTCGGGTCCACATGGATAATTGCAATCAGATGCAAAAAAAAACGTCCGTCCTTCCGTTCGCATGTCACACTTTAATTTCCGGAGTACAACTTAGAAACTATTTAACTTAGGAACTTTCAATTTGGTATGATGGTGGACAGTGTGGTCTAGTTGTGCCTTTTGGGGGTTAGAAGTCCAGGGTGCCCAAAATCTTTGAAATTTTTTCAACTTCAATTTCGTTTCCAACTTGTACAACTCGTTCCATTAGTTCCAAAAGGGCAAAACCTTTGGCCCTACTTTAGAAGGGGTCAAGCAGTGAACGGGGGTATGTGAGCCATGCTCACTTTTGCCTTGTTCACTCTGCAAGATTTATCGGACGCTGATGTTGAGGTAATAAACTTAGTTTGTGGTATTGTCTGTCTTTGTTAGCAGAACTTTTTTTCCATAATTAACAATATACATCATCGATATGTTTCATGTCAGAATTTAAGTGGCTTAGCCCTTTTTGCATCTCTTTCATCTGCTGCTTTTATCCATTTACCGGCCCCCCTCATGGACGTCCGGTAGTCTAATGATCAGCCCCTCACGGTAACATGTTTGCCACAGTATATATTGTCCCTGTGCCCCCTTTATCAGTATTGGATCAGTATATCTGTCTGGGGCTCTTATTGCAGGTCTAAGATCATAGTCTTTCTCTCTTTTTCTTTTCTTTCTCTCTATTTTGCCAAATAGCCTGCTGTGCCTATTTTGAGACATTTTCAAATTGAGGAAATGTTTCTATCTCGATAAGAGTTTTTATAATTTCTATCATCCAGCCCTAGTGTATAAATTTAGGTTTCAAAGATTATGATATATCCACTGGGGACCGTGAATATGCACAGCAATTTCCATAACACTCTGGGTAGTATTTGTTGAGATATCTATAACATCTCTATGCTTAAGTCTTCCCACTAGTGGGGCATAAACAGTGTAAGGGAGGCATGGACTAAGGGGTGTGCTGTGTTTGGGCAGCGTTTTTCCAGAATGGTCTGGGAGAGAGAGGCCAGAGAGCATCAAACAATAGGTGTGGTGTCACACACTCGCTTACCACAGAGGCGTATGGAAGGCTGAGTGTGTGGCACACAGCCACAGCCCCAGTGTTTATATGAGAACATCAATAACAGAGGAGATGGTGTGACTGGAATCTGTTGTTATCATTGGGCAGGACCGGACCACTGTTTGGATCAGGTAGGGAACACAAAACACAGCACAGCTTGACGGCTTTAACTGACCGACTTCTGGATGAGGTAGTTGAAGTTTGAATGGAGCTGATGTGTCATTAAACTAAATGGGATGCTGAGTGATTAGCTCATGGAAGTCTAATAACAAAGCTGGAGATTACACAGCAGACAGGACAGTAGGGAGAAATGTGCAGACTACCACTGGCCTGTCTGAACTGGGACTCTGACAGAGACGCGGAGCCCCGTCAAGGTTGGTGTTTTATATCAGGGTGTAACGGTACTACATGGTGGTGTATGGGTCGGTACATTTTTGATACGGCAGGGACAACAGCAGAAGATGACATCATTGTTATTTATTTTGAAAAATGTGAACATGAAATGGTGGCTCATTGGCCATAATTATTAGATGGTATAGATTATAGTAGGTTAGATGGTAGATTAAGGGTTGGGCGGTATTGAAATTTCCCTACTGACGATATCGCTTTAAGAAGAAAAAACAATATACGATATTATCGTCCAAAAAAAGCTGAAGAGAGACGCACGTAGGTATAGACAGTTAGTGCTATTTTACACAATGACATGCTGAGATCAATAAATCAGATCAATCGGCTGGTGACTAGTAACTGCCCTCGTACACTATCGCCACCCTTTATATGTTGTTACCTATGATTGAGGGCTGACTGCTCGCTGTGGGAGAAGTTTTGGTCCGGCTGCTCTTTGTGTAGGGAGTCGGTGGCAGACTTGTGTATTCTGGATGATGAGTTTTAAGATGGCAGCGGAGATTTGTGGTGCTTCCATCTTTAGTCCCAACTTGTTTATCACACAGTTTACAAATCACTTCGTTCGTTCATGTTCTCTGGCTCTCCTTTTTCTTTTGGTTTAAAACCTAAGAATCACCAACGACCCCCCTTCTCCCCCTCAATCAAGCGTGCAGGAGACCAGAGAGAAAGACGTTGTGTGTTCAGCTTTCACTACTTTTGTAGCTTCTAACTGAATCTCCGACTTCACTGTTTGTACTTTCAAATATCTGCTTTATTTAACCATTTCGCTTTTCAGCTGCATGGGAGTCGTGTTAAGTTGCTGCTAATGAAAACCCAACATTTCCTGATTTTGCTGCTTCATAATAAAAGCTTTTAAGTAACAAAATAACGGGGGACTTTTATTGTGAGAATATAGGAAATGAAATGTGTTTATCACATCGTTTTACAGCCGCTCGCTTGAGTAGCGGGTAACTGTTTTAATGGAGACGTAAATCCCTGCCGTGCTGGGCTGACGCGCCGAGTCATGTATGTAAGAATCCTACAAGACACAGGAACTCGGCTTGTGTCTTAAGGAGTTGTAGCATTTATTCACCGACAGCCTGAACTGTACACACAGTTTGCTACTTGTATAACACATTTTAGTTTAATAAACATCTTAAATATACATAATTCCCCGATTCTTTGCCCGACGGGGAGTCATCTCAGGCCCGCTGGGCTTGTGATATACTGGTGGAATCTCTTTATTCAACATAATTGAATATCGTTCTGTTATCGTGGACACGTGAGGACCGTTATCGAGGCCGATCAATATCGTGTCTAACGATAATCTCGTTATATGGCCCAAGCCTAGTGGGCGTTGTGCACACATAGGAAGGCTGCTGTAGAAGAAGAAAGCTGAGTTCTTTGTTAAAATCCTTATAGTGTCTGTAGAGCGCGTGTGATGTTTATGCCTCTGCACCGGCAGGATTATGTTTTCAGGTTGTCCATCCATCCATCCGTCCATCTGTCCGTCCTATCTCAGCAACGCCTGGATGGAATTTCTTCAAATTTGGCACATGATGTCCACTTGGATTCAAGGATGAACTGATTAGATTTCAAAAGTCACTGTGACCTCACAAAACACGATTTTGGCCAAAACTCAAGAATTCATATGCTAATTATGACAACTTCACACAAATGTCTAACAGGATCAAGTGATGGACATTTTGGACAGATATGGATGTAAACTGACACTTGACTGGTTGGCGGACGCGTATAACTGCGAGGCGGTGATTCTAGTTTCTACTTGTTTTTGTATTTCTGGTCTTCATAAATGTGTTGGTTATCTGTTGATGCATTTGTGAAGGAGGCAGAAAAGGAAGTGATTGGGTCAGGGCAGGGTACCACAGACCAACAAGCCAATCATAACAAGGAGGTGCGTGCAGATGTTTCAGATCGCCAGCTGCAGTTATGTAATTGCAGAGGTTTGCAGGCATGTTTGTCCAGAGCAAGAAGAACCTTCAACAGGCCTCACATCCCTTTTAGAGTCAGTTACACTAAGACAAAACCACATTTGATGGAGGTTTATCCGCTATAGGTATGAGAGATGACTGGATTGAGTACCTTGCTCTGAATCCAGCAGTATGTGTATGACATCTAGGGCTTGGTTATATCGGTAGTATCAAATAGGGGTGTCACAAATTTAATTCTAAATCAGAAATCAATCAAAATTAGCTTCTGATTTCAGCCATCAAAATCAAAAGCAGGAACGTGGATTATTTTTTCCCCACTTCAAAGACAACACAGCGTAGCTTACCGGTGGCCTGCAGTTGCACTTTGAGTCAGCCAGAGTCGGAGATGTTGGAGAAACCACAACAACATACTTGCCAACCCTCCCAGTTTCCAGGGAGACTCCTGTTTTTCATTCTCCTCTCCCGGTTTCCTCCCGGGGTCACAATTATTCTGCATTTCTCCTGATTAATGCCAATTTTTCACACCTTTTTGTTATCTCAACCTGTTTCTGGCACTGTACATTGTGTATAAGGCATAAGCCCTACTGATGTCACCCGGACGGCAATAGAGCTACACCAAATGTAGAGGAGCGGAGAGTATGCAGACATCACAGCATCACAGCAAAGCCATTGGAAATAACAGGTTTCAGAGCACAGTGGTGCCGTTGTTGCATTGTGTCTGAAAGGACTTTCAGTGAGTGAGAGAAGGAGAGAGAAATGGAGACAACTAAGAGAAAGAAATACTCAAGCAGGGGCCAAAAATGAATGAATGAAAATTGATGAATAGTAGTTCACACCAGAGGGGCGAATTAATCCGTTTTCTTTCCTGAGAATTGAAAGAAAAAAGTTAAAATAGGACTGTTCAACATAAAAATGCTGTTGCGGTGTACTTATTATTTTGTTATTTTCATTCTTTAAAAGTCACCAGACTCCAGGAAACAATGGGAGGATCACCAGACCCCCCACTTTGGTTTTGAAATCCTCCCTATTTTTGAGGTCTCAAGGTTGGCAAGTACGATCTACTGTCGCCACGCCAGACAACAGATCCCTGCTGTTATTGTCCGTACACAATCAGGTCCTTAGTAAGTTGTAAGAGAATGAAACTGAAAAGGTTCCTCTCTTAAATAAAAGCTGAGTGCTTTGAGAGGCATGATCTCTAACACACTACTTCTCCAGTGTGTGATGTTAGGGGGGTTCCTCCGACACTCACTTTAATAAAATGAACTGCTGTGACAACACAACATGATGATTTAGCAGAATCTTAAAGAGGGAAGTGATGGACCCAGTATGACCCAACTTTTCCACTTGCTCTGTTTGTCCACTCGTCAGGCTAGTTTCTCCCTCTGAAATGTGTTGTCTGCCTTTATCTCTCTCTCTCTCTCTCTCTCTCCTCCAGCTCCTCTATACTCTCCTTAAACTAGGTTAAGTCAACAAATGGTTGACCACAGAGTCCCACACACACACACACACATTCTTGATGAATTTCAAGGGTGCAGTAGGTACTGTTTTCAGTGTATTTTTTAACACTTTTACTCCCAGTTAAGAGTTAAATGAATTGTTCCTTTTTATTCAGAGTACATGTTAAAAAAGTTTTTTACTTTAAAGTAAAAAGTAAGTTCCATTGAACTCCAGCAGAATTGACCTTTTCTCTTCGAACAGATGACTGCAGCCCTCAGGACTATCTCCCTTTGTTCAATTTCCTGTCCGGAGAGGCAGTTGCGTCTGACTTCCTGTAGGATTGTGACATTTCCTGTGCTGTGGGAGGGGGGGGGGAGGGGGTGTTTGGCAGTCGTCTTGCAAAGGCCTTTCAGCTGTTTGAAGCAACAGGATACAGGACACTGGATAGGCCACAGTAGGAAAACACTGCTTTAGCTGACAGAAATGAACCGCTGACTTAAGCCACAATAACAAATCACTGCTTCAGGCCACAGACTTTAAATGACGGTTCAAGGCCAGAGCAACAGAATGGATTAGTCAACTTTAGGTGACTTAAAAACGATATAATGTAGCGAGAATATTAGCCATTGTAGTTTTTAATGTTTATTATAACAGATATAAGAAGATGCAAAAATACTTCTGAATGCTCGTCATAATGACACTTGCTGTATATCAGCTGTACATTCATGGGATAACACAACTAGGATGGTAACGAACACACAAAATCTGTCCCTCCAAAGATTTCCAGGTGGGACTACAATGTCGAAGACCTCAATAAGAGTTAACAGATGGAACGTGGTGACCTTGCACTGCTTATTTTTCACCTCTACATGCTTCAAATGCTGCAGGGCCTGATTGAGGATTACACATTTCTTGAGTATTGATACGATGATGAAAGTTTAACATTATAACTCCTGAAGCTCATTAGTTCTGATCAGCTGATGGTGTCACCAGAGAAGACTCAATGCTCTGTTGGTCTTGTTGAACTGCAGCAAAACCAATTGTTGCAGTTCAATGATACTACAGAAGTCGTGCCTCTTTGTCTACAATCAATCTGTGACAGAGCAGAGACACGGACTAGAGAGCGCACTAACCAAACTACAGCCAGTTTCATTTTCAATTTTCATGTTTGGGGCGAGTTATTGATGCAATTGACATCATACAGCTGATATAATCTGCTAGCAGCTACATTTATCATTTCATCTTGTGAAAAGCAACACTCGCCAGCTAAAAGTGAGCCTGCTCTCTAAATGTTTTGTACTTTCCTATTTGCTAATAAAAAAAATTAGCAGGATGGATTAAATCTTATATATTGTAAAATTGTTAGCCTCTCTGAGCTTTACAGGAACAGTGTGTAACAATTAGGGGGATCTATTGGCAGAAATGTATTTATGTATGTTTTCTTTAGTGTATAACTGTGTTTCCCGTTACCTTAGAATGAGCCGTTTATATCTACATGGGGAGCGGGTCCTCTTCATGCAGTCCGCCATGTTTCTACAGTAGCCCAGAACCGACAAACAGCTGTGTTAACTTTTCCTTCTTGGGCCGGAGTCGATGTTACCTGCTCTGGAGTTAACCCCCGCCGTCACACCACGAGACACAGGAAACCTCAGTTTGTCTTGAGGAGCTGCAGCATTTATTTCTGCACAAACTGCAACTTCCACTGAACATTCACTTGTTATTGTCAGAGCTAAACTAACTCTGTCTTCTGCTCCACCAGCATTCACTATACATTCACCACCGCTCTCTCTCTCTCTCTTGCTTCACCATTCACCTCCCACCTACACACACACTCTACACACTGGCTCTGCTGTTCTCCAGATGACCTACGCTACTCTTACAACAGCTGGCTCTAGAGAGGGTGATTCGCATATTCGCGTCTGCCACCGTAGTTCTTCTACACTCTTGGCACATGGGAGAGGTTTCAATCTGCAACCTTACCACTAGATGTCGCTAAATCCTACACACTGGTCCTTTAAGTAAAACTATGGTTTATAACAGCTTTGTAGCTTTGATAACACTGTACTCTCCAAAGTAATGCTGAAATCACTGAATGCGGCCGATGAGGTGAGAAACACAGTGAGGCGATCTGACCGGCTGTAAACAAACTAGGTTTTTAGATTTTTCTAAAAGTCGTTAAATTATAAAAAATCGAATAGTTTATGCGACTATTCGTCCATCTTAAAAAATAGATATTTCCCTTGTATTAACCGTATTATTCGAATAATATTCGACTAATTCCCAGTGATTTTCGAATAGTATTTTTGCTTGGAATGCACATCCCTAAAACAAACCAGGTTAGTCAAACTTCTTTGGAAGAGAAAAGAAAGACAAACAGTACAATTATTACCCAAACTGTCTGTTACAGAAGAACAATAATAAGAAGAGGCTTTTGAGAAATTGTCTTGCTTGTCTCGCATCATGTGATAGTGTCTCAGCCTTTATAGAGACTGATCAAACTGTTTAAAACCAATATCGGCCGATAACGATCGGAGCACCCTTATCCTTCAACTTAGTTAGTAGACAGTACTTACAAGAATATTCTGCTTTTTGTTGAATCTGCCCTTACAATTCTAATCAAAGCATGGGACACATTAGTCCCACAGTGTCTCACTGATAATACATTTAAGTGCACAAACATGCACACATATGGAAATCCAGTCATGAGGGGGGGGTACCTCATGACTGGTACCAAGGCACAAGGTCTCAAAATGACATGGTTTCATTTCCCTGTGTGTGTGCATGTGTGTGTTTCTGACACTAAAATAAATGATATACAGTACTGTATCATCATGTACTGTACAGCACTGAATAGATGGCATTGTACTGAAATGGGGAGGATCATTTACTGTGGTGTTTATGGCGTCATCCTACCATGTCAGATTATTTACATAACACATAATGATATGTATCAGTGTTTCCAGCAGGAAGTGAATCAGAGAGCTGAATGCTCTAATGGAGACATTAAAACACACATAGAAAACAAGGGTAACAATGAAGTTTGGGGCAGATTTGTTTCATATGAATGTGATCACACTGCTGAGATCTGGGCCTGGATTTATCAAACAGTTAAAAGTGAAAATTTGGACATAAAGTTGCAGTAGGCAGTATGTTTTTGGCATCATTGGGCAAAAATTCCATATTAACCTTTCAGCATATTGTAATTCAAGTGTTCTGAGAGAAAACTAGACTTCTGCACCTCCTCATGGCTCTGTTTTCAGGCTTTAGAAAATCTAGCCCGTGACGGGAGACTCTGACCAATCACAGGTCATTTCAGAGAGAGAGAGCGTTCCTATTGGCTGTGCTTCGGCTGTTGGGCGGTGCTTGGTATTTCCTCAAGAGATCTCAACATGGCTGCTGGGTCACAAACTTTCTCATTTTATAGCTAAACAGTACACTACAAGATGTTTCTGAAAACATCTGAGGAGAGAAATAGTCATTACAGTAACAGAATATTGATTCATATTTGATCAGCGCTGCCTAGTTTGACCGTTTGATTGGAGTTCGCGAGTGATTGACAGTGATTGACAAAAAACGAATGCCGAAAAAAACGCAGTTGAAAAGTTGAAATAGAATCAACTATTGGAGAAACACCGCCAAACAACCCGGCGCTAATCACTGCAAAGTGTGATTTGGTGTGAATGCAGCCTAAATCTTAGTTGGCTGCAGTACAGAGAGGTGAACACACACCTTCACCTCCAGTCCGTTTCCTATTTGCACTCATCATGGTGCGCTACGGAAGACAGAATCAGAACCGATCAGTCCGTCCTGCTGATGTGTCAGCAGTCTGTTGATGGTTCTTCTCCTCTGCTCTGTACAGGGAGTCCATCCCGAACTCTCTCCACCATGTCGCTGTCTGTTCGCCCAGCGAGACGCCTCACCTCCAGATCCATCACTAGGAGCCAGAGCTTCACTGGAGTCAACACCTACGACAAGCCCTACAGGTACACGCACACACACACACACACACACACACACACACACACACACACACACACACACACACACACACACACACACATTCTACATGCTGTGGGGAAGTACACACTTGACAGGACATCCTGTCAGGTGGAGCTCAAAAGACAGACAGACAGTCTGACAGTATAACTAGTTTAAACAACATACGGAAGCTTCTTGTTATACCAGCATACCAACTTATCATGTTATAATGACAAATGTCCCTTTTTCATTCGATTTATTGATTGTGTGTAATAACGGGAATGTTTGTTGATGTAACAAGATAAGGTGATGTGTTATAACAAAAATAGCTGCTTGTTAAAACAGAATAATATGGTATCTAATCATAACGAGAAAAATATGTCAAACGTGAACAATTTGCATTGGGGAGAAAGACAGACAGACATACAGCCTGTCACTGTCGGGGAATCTTATCGAGTCTTATGTGATACGATAATGCTGTTAGGTAAAACAGAGTTTGAGGATGATGTTTCTGATGTTGCAGGAACCTCTCAGTGTTCAGCACTCCGGGTGTCAGCAGGAAGCCCAGCAGAGCCAGCAGAATGTTTACTATGTCCACCAAGTCCAACCCACCGCCTAAGGTTCCTCAACCAGAGCGACTGGATCAGGTCTATGAGGCATTAAAGAAAGGCCTTCAGTGAGTACACTCACAACACACACAGGCACTCATGCACACATATCGTCACTGTACGGTAAGCTTTCATTATGAGGGATCATGTCCTTGACGCAGCGCTATACTCCTACTCCCAGACTGATATTTCTGCAGTTCTGAAGTCCTGTGTACTGTGCTCCTATGTAGTATTTCTGTTGCAGAATGTTTCTGGAGGAAGGAAATGTCATGGATCAACAATAAATCTGCCTGACTTGATTAAGTGAAAATAATAGAACGATAGCCCTGCCATAATCCTGTCTACAAACCTTTATTTTATTAGCTCCAGTTTGGTAAAGAAACAACACTGGAAAAGCTAATAAAAAATGTTTTTTGTGAATGATAACATGAGGCTTAAAAATCCCATGAAATGAGCAAATGAACTTCATGTACGTATCATAACAACAGCTCGTATATCCGCAGTCCTCGGTCTTCCTGTTTCATCTTTTGAATGATGAATACAGACTACCGCCGTCTGCTGGTAGGGAGAGTTATTTCTGCTCACGCAGGTGCAGAACGTAAGTGGAAGTCGGCCGTCGGCTGTAGTCTTTGCGGTGTGTTCTAGTGCAACTTTTTGGCCAAGACAAAGAAAACGTGAGGCGACGCAAATGGTGGCCTCTGTCGCCGCTAGTTCTTTGATGTCGGGTTGGTGTGTCTGGGCCTTTACAGAGACTTAGATGAGAAGATTGATATCACTCACATTATATATGTCCATTAAATATGAAGCTATAGCCAGCAGAGTGTTATCTCAGTTTAACATAAAGACTGGAAACCAGAGGAAACAGCTAGTCTGGCTCTGTTCAAAGGTAAGAAAATCTACTAACCAACACCTTTAAAGCTCACTGATTAATATATCGTGTCTTGTTTGTTTAATTTATTTTCCAAAATGTCAAACTGCATGCTTTGAGATCAACTCAAGGGTAGAAACACACAGAACACTCGGCTCCAATTCATTTTCTTTAAAGCAGACATATCATTCAGGTTCATGCTTGTATTTAGGGTTTCTTCCAGAACGTGTTTACATGCTTTAATGTCCAAATATGTTGTGATTGGTCAGCGTTTTCGGTCTTCCGGTGCAGCTGGGGACTCACTGGGTTTGTCAACTACACAGAGTTTAGCAGCACTTCTACTGGCGACTGTATAGTTGTGGCATCACAATCTTACGGAAGTCCTGACAGCTCGTTTAGAGCTGCAGTGGGTAGAAAAGGAGCAAAAAAGTTATTTTTATAAAATGGTCGCTATATCCTGACAGTAGAGCATGAGACAGGTAATCTGAAAAGAATCATGTAGCTCCGGTGTCCTCCAGTGCTGCTATTGGTATCTGCAAGATTTCACAGACCGGAGGAAAACAACCAACCAAAGCTGATCTGGAGTCTGCCGTCCAGCTGCCGTCTATGAGAGCCGGCTGTCAATCACTAGCAAACTCCGATCAAACGGTCAAACTATGCAGCGCTGATCAAATATGAATCAATATTCTGTTACTGTAATGACTATTTCTCTCCTCAGATGTTTTCAGAATCATCTTGTAGTTACTGTTTAGCTGTAAAATGAGAAAGTTTGTTTGTTTGTTGAAAGCCATGTTGAGATCTGTCGAGGAAATACCAAGCACCGCCCACTAGCTGGAGCACAGCCAATAGGAACGCTCTCTCTCTCTGAAATGACCTGTGATTGGTCAAAGTCTCTCATCACGAGCGAGATTTTCTAAAGCCTGAAAACAGAGACATGAGGAGGAGCAGAAGTCTAGTTTTCTCTCACAGTTTCTGAATACGGACTGTGTGTTTGTTTTCTCAGGTCTTACCTGCAGGTTCATTCGATGGACTTGGACAGCCTCACCAGACAAATGAAAGAATCAAAGAGGAACTCCAGACTGGTATGGATTGGTGAAAATGACAAAAATGTCCCTTTGACCTGTTCAAGGCTAACCGTATATGACAGTTTTATTATGTCTAATGTGGACGCAAGCACTTTTATTTCTTTACTTCTTTTTTTTTTTTTTTTTTTTTTTTTCTGGTGTCAATGTGTCCCTGAACGCACCTGCAGGCAGAGGTTTCAAAAAGGTCCCTTTTTTAAGTTGAAAAAATATCCAAATTCCCGACCAGCCCAGGAATCAGCTGGCCAGTAGTGTGTCCTATTTCGTCAATCTGTGGCGTTGAGCATTCTTGACATCTTGAAGTCAGCTTTGAAAAATGAAAATGTTCTGACAAAAGCAAAATATCACTTAACATAAAGACTGTACATCACGTTGTGCTGCCACTTAATTAAAAATCTGAGAGATGCTGATGACTTGATGTTTTCTGCCTCCTCAGGGTTTCCTGTATGAGCTGGACAAGGTGAGCTACTGTGGATTCTTAAATACTTCCCTCAACTGCAGAGAGATAGGCCTGTACATATATTGCTGCTATATTAATGCTCTGAATATCATATAGAGTACGCTCCTGTTATAAATTGACATTAATGCAAACTTAATACTTTCTCCATGTTTACCTGTTGTTTTGATAATTCAGTATAATGTACATTTCCACAACACTAACTCCATTAGAAACAACTTATTTCTAGTCACTTTTGATTTCAGGGATTTATTAAGGCTGTTAAGATACTCTCAATGAATATTAACACTTCCTGCACATATGTTGCACATTAAAAGCCTTCCAACTGCTAAAAGGGCATAATCCCTCCCTTTCCTGCTATGCTTTTAATTTGAAACATATGTAGGAAGTGTTGATGACAAAAACAAAACTAAAATCAAGTATTTCTGTGTTGTGTTGTGTTGTGTTGTGTTGTGTTGTGTTGTATGTGCTGTGGAAATGTACATTATCCTGAATGTATGATGTGACTCATTACAGATGAGTAGGGCCACCGCCGTGTTTTTAGGTACAAGTTTTTATTGACTTAAGCCTTTAGCCGGATTTGACATCGAGTGAAAGTAGTCCAGTCTGTGTTGACTAATAGGAATAAATGTGACTCTGTGCTTCCCTCTGACAGCAAGTGAAGGTGACTGAGAGGTACATAAGACGACTGGAGTTTCACCTCAGCAAGGTAAGACCACCAAGATCCCCGTCCAACAATGCCTTTCCTCATCAGTAAATGTTACAGAAAATAAAACCTGTGTACCCGTTTCCTCTCTTTTCCCAGATTGAGGAGCTATATGAAGCATACTGCCTGCAGAGGAGGCTCAGAGACGGAGCCGACAAGATGGTGAAGGCTTACACTGCCTCTCTGTGCAGTAAGGAGGCCAGGGAGAGTTTATCCGAAGCCAATAAAGGATACAAAGAGTACACAGAGGTAAGATGGAGAGGACACAGGAGTGGAGAGATAGAGTGAGAAAGTGGATTCATATGGAATGGAGAAAAATGGTAAATGTATTGTGAGAGCATAGGGCCATTGCAGGAGCAAGTAGTAGGGGAGTAAGTTAAAGAGTAACTAAAAGAAGGATCATATATAAACTGCAGCTCTATAGTTCATTCCTGTTTGGTAGAAATGAATAAATGAAAGTCTCCCTCTATGATCCTCTCTGTAGAACATGTGTGTGTTGGAGAGCGAGTTGGAGAACCAGCTGGGGGAGTTCCACATTAAGATGAAAGGTAAGAATGAAACATCGATGGCTAGTTCACCTGTCTGTCTTCACTCTTCTCTCCTTCCTCTCATCCTCAATTTTTTTTCTCCCCTTTTTTTCATTCTCTTCTTGAATTAGTTTGTTCCTTGTCTTAGCCGTGCAATAAAAATCACACACTCTGAGAAACCCAACTAGAAAGAGAACACACTCATTGCTACCGGGAGGCTCACATAATTCAAAGATTTTTTATTATTATCATGTCATGGGAGTTTGCCCATCCCTTCGTAGGGTGGCTGGGCTCAGCGTTAGAGAGAGGGTGAGGAGCTCAGACATCCGGAGCTCGGTATAGAGACGCTGCTCCTTCACGTCGAAAGGGGCCAGCTGAGGTGGTTCAGGCATCTGATCAGGATCCTCCTGTAAGCCTCCCTTTGGAGGTTTTCCGTGCCCCAGGGTAGAGCCAGAACACGCTGGAGAGATTAAATATCTCGTCTGGCCTCGGAAGGCCTCGGGGTCCCCCTGGAAGAGCTGGAAAACGTTGCTGGGGAGAGTGACGTCTGGAATTCCCTGCTGAGCCTGCTGCTCATGGCAATAATTAGTTATTGCCATGTCCTTAATTAAATCTTCTTCACATTTGGACTCACGTTATTCAAAGTATCAGAAGATTACTGCTACTCAGCAATTCCAAAAATGCTTCGGCTCTGATCATCAGCAGGTTATTTAGTCTGCTCCGTAGGAATAGTGGAGAAAAAAAAGTGTCATGTAGTGGAATCTCATTTCATAATAGCTAATCACGGATGGAGACGTCAGTCAAAGATGGTTTGTGAGTTGACTTTAAATTCAAAAACCATTCTCCTTCCTGGAGTCATAACTAACACACAGAAATGAAGCACATATTGATATCATTCAGTGTGAGTAACATTTGCCGAGGATATAGTTATCTCTGATGTCCGTCACCAATAGTCTTCCATAAATCCACTTAGAAACCATAAAAAAAGTTGCCTGAGAATCATCACATTTTTAGGTTTTCTTCAGTATCAAAGTGATCCGGTGATAGTCGTCTGTACATCCTTGGGTACGTTGCAGACAGGAACTACTAATAGCTAATTCGGCATACCTTTAATTGTGCCAATTTGTTCTTTCGCCACTATTTTCTGTCATCATATTAGTTCCCAAATAGGTTTATATGCTGGTGATCACGTTTTCATCTATCATAACAAAAACATTTTTGACACATTTCCATTTTCACACAAAAGTCCAATTTGAGCTGATCTAGAAAAAGGAACAAGGACGCCACTTCAGCCAGAATTTAAATTACAGAAGGACCAGCAAGTTCACTGAAAAATAGGAGGTAATTGTGGCTGTAATAATTACTGTGGTTTGGCTGAAAAAATACCCACATACGCGCTCCGGATGGGATTAAAATCAGTGATGTTAAAATCATCCCATCTCCCTGAGAGAAATAAATCTAAGGTTACTTCTGTTTCTATTTCTCTTTCAGGTCTGGCTGGATTTGCTAGATTGTGTGCTGGTGACCAGTATGAGGTTAGTCTCTCTCTCTCTCTCTTTCTCTCTCTCTCTGTCTCTCTCTCTCTCTCTCTCTCTGTCTCTCTCTCTCTCTCTCTCTCTCTCTGTCTCTCTCTCTCTCTCTCTCTCTCTCTCTCTCTCTCTCTCTCTCTCTCTCTCTCTCTCTCTCTCTCTCTCTCTCTCTAATTAAAATGTATTTATTGGCATTACCATAATCAGATACAGTGTTGCCAAAGCACTGTCAATACTGACAATATTATACAATACACAGAAGAGGACAAAGACTGTGTGTGTGTGTAGGCTACATGTGTTTGGGTTATGAGCCCAAATTATAATAAAAAATAATAAGAATAGAACAAATAAATAAACATCATTGTGTCAGTGTAGAACTGATGCCTCTATATGACCTATATAAGCACCGATAAAGCTCCTCCTCCGACCAGGAGCAGAGCTTCATCTCGCTGCTCTGCCGGTACCCGCTGGGAACCAACACCGACACCACGCTGCTGGAGACCAAGACTGCATTCCTGGGCCCGCTGGAGGGAGGGGAGGCACGGGAGAACCAGAACCAGGACTGCACGGGGCTGCAGTAAAATGAGGGGTTTTCTAAAGGGACTCTGGTGCTTGGAAACACTACCACTTTTGTCCACAGGGACCACCGAAGTCAAAACAAAATGAAAGTTCCTCGTAGTAGCTTTAATATGTTTCTGTCATGTGGTCAGTTAGGTTTTATCTATCTATGGTTGCCACAGTGTACCATCTTAATAGGGCCAGGGAGCATTGTATTTTACTTTGTGTGTGTGATTTTGTGTTCCAATAACTGCATTTTCTGTCATCTCTGTCCTAAAAATCCTGGTAATCCTAAAAAGAAAGAAAAGATAAACAGTTAAAATGAACACACATACACCTCTACCGACATGCAGAACTGAGACTGACGTGGCGTGCATGTGTGTGTTCAGATCTTTATGAAGTACGGTCGGCAGCGGTGGAAGCTCCGAGGCAGAATAGAGATCAATGCCAAACAGGTGTGGGACAGTGAGGAGATGGTGTTCGTGCCACTCGTCAGTGAGTTCCTCTCTGTGAAGGTCAGTCTTTCCCATTGTTGAGTTACTTTGGATTTATTTGTATGTTTACTTAATTCTGATTCATCAATGACAGAGTTCTGGACTGGAACACTACTCCTGGTAATGAAATAGCCCATGCATACTTCATGTTGTCCCTTGGTGTTTTGTATTGGTGAATATCCCCATGTTTCAGGATTCTGTACTAACTAGTCGCTCCTGTCTTATACTTGCTGTGTTCCTTTACTCCTCTGATGCCTTAAATGAGGCACCAGTCGGGACAATAATGTTATTACTTCTGTTGATGTAGGTCTCAACCTGAACGATAGACACAAATTGACCTGTTGAAGGCAGCGAGACTTTGGCAGCGTGACCAAACTATATTTCTGTGGTCTCCTAGGTGACGGAGCTGAAGAGCTTAGCCAATCACGTGGTTGTAGGAAGTGTTTCCTGCGAGACTAAGGACCTGTTTGCTGCTCTACCCCAGACGGTCGCCGTGGATATTAATGATCTTGGGACTATTAAGTTGAGCCTCGAAGTCACCTGGAAGTAAGTTTTGCCGACCGTGCTGTCAGTGTACTGAAAATGATACTGAGCTTCATGAGTACTGTTTGTTTATTTAAAGTGTTATACATTGCTTAATGTCACTGTGAATAACTTTTAACTGGTTATGAAACAGTCTCAATGTAATACTGATGCCTCTATATGACCTACATAAGTAAACGAGACCATCAGCAAGAATATATAGTTATTCTTAATGCCCGTCATTGGTGCCTCCGGGTCGGATTCCGCATGAAATCAGACAAAATCATGCAGGTTCACCAGAAACTCCTTCAGGGGGGCCTCCAGCGGGGCCTCCAGCGGGGCCTCCAGCGGGGCCTCCAGCCGGGCCTCCAGCGGGGCCTCCAGCCGGGCCTCCAGCGGGGCCTCCAGCGGGGCCTCCAGCCGGGCCTCCAGCCGGGCCTCCAGCCGGGCCTCCAGCCGGGCCTCCAGCAGGGCCTCCAGCCGGGCCTCCAGCCGGGCCTCCAGCGGGGCCTCCAGCCGGGCCTCCAGCCGGGCCTCCAGCGGGGCCTCCAGCGGGGCCTCCAGCCGGGCCTCCAGCCGGGCCTCCAGCCGGGCCTCCAGCCGGGCCTCCAGCAACGACTAGCCCACCGCGGACAGACCCAGATCTGGGGGTGTAGAGCTCCTCCTCCGACCAGGAGCAGAGCTTCGCCTCGCTGCTCTGCCGGTCTCCGCTGGGAGCCAGCACCGACACCACGCTGCTGGAGGCCCCGGCCGTATTGCTGGACCCACTGGAGGGAAGGGAGGCTTGGGAGAACCAGAACCAGGACTGAGTGGGCAGACTGTCAGACCCTGCTGCAGTAAAAAGAGAGGTTTTCTAAAGGGACTCTGGTGCTCGGAAACACTACCCTTTTTTCCCCACAGAGACCACCAAGATCAACACAAAGTTTTAAAGCTTTAAATATTATATTGAATGTTCATTTATTTTGTTTTTTTGTCTCTGTCTTCCCCTTCCTCCATTCCTTTTTTCCCGTCTCTATCAGTCCATTTGATAAAGAGGACCAGGGGTCAGCGTCAAGCACTGTCAACAAAGCTCCAACCGTCAGTAAGAGAATCTCGACAATCTTCAACCAGAGTCCACCTGACACGCCATCTTTACGTGAACAAGCCTTCTATGTGAGTTCTTCCTCATTCTAGTTGTTCTCTCCAGAGTAACGTTCGACGGATGTTTTTCAAAAGAGTGGTACTGGAATATTTAGCTTGAAGTTGCTGGTATTTGGTGCGACATTCACTACCCTTATTTGATTAATATAATATATAAATCACCTAAATGCAAGAGGTGCAGACAACTGTGGAATGGCCAGACCTCTTTTTTAAATTTAGTTTTGTAAGGTAATTAATGTGAAATCAAGAAGCAAAAACGTTCTCATCAGATTCATCACATGTCTGGATCTGTCTCGTATACTCGCGGAGAACAGGACAGAGTTCAGATCTCATGGTTTAAAGCCGCTGCTGTAGAGGGAGAATTTGAGTTTAGCCAACGACCACCGTTCCCTAACTGCTCCGTTGCCCTTTGTTTCACCTGCTGCTACTTTGACGTGCAGTCTCTGCCTCGGAGCCTGACCAGGCGGCAGCACTGGCCGCTGCTGGACATCTTCAGAGACACACTTAGCCAGAGCTGTTCCTGTAGTGACAACTCACCAACGAGACCGTCCAGTGCAGTAAGTCATTACGGAGTAGAACCCCCCCCCGGAGAATGTAGGAACACAGAGCCCATCGGTATATTGAGTAGTGACAGTAATGATGGTGTAGAACGGGTCAGCAACCATCCACAGTGAGCTCCTCTCCAGTGGCTGCCTGTGGATTTTTTAAAATGGAATTGAATAACTGTATTATTAAAAAAATAAATCTGAGATTTCGAGAATAAAGTCATAATATTATGAAAGTATAGTCGTAGGTTTACGAGAAAAAAAGTCGTAATATTATGATAATAAAGTCAGAAGTTTACGAGAAAAAAAAGTCTTAATATTACGAGAATAAAGTCATAATATTATTAGGTAGTAATTTTACATGTTATTTTACATGTTATATTCTCGTGAAGTTATGACTTTATTCTCGTAATATTACGACTTTTTTTTCTCGTAAAGTTATGACTTTATTCTCGTAATAGTGCAACTTTTTTTCTCGTAAAATTATGATTATATTCTTGTAATGTTATGACTTTATTCTCGTAATATTACGACTTTTTTTCGCGTAAAGTTATGACTTTATTCTCATAATATTAATATTTTTTTTCTCGTAATATTACGACTTTACTCTGGAAATCTCCGATTTTTTTCCCTCAATGTGGCCCTAATACTCCGTCGTACATTTGCACTTTGGCCCTCACTGCATTAGACTTGTATACTATATACTTAGACTATAAACTGTGTTACCTTCATCACAATGATCAAATGTTTTGCGGCTCCAGACAGATTTTTTTTTTTTTTGCCTAAAATGGCTCTTTTGATAGTAAAGGTTGCTGACCCCTGGGGTAGAACATTAGAAACCTAGAACAGTAGTCTAGTAGAACTAATTGTGTGTTTATGGCTTCATGGAGCCACGAGGTGTGTAAGCAAGGTTTCCAAACATCTCTTCAGCTCCTTTCACTTAATGTCAGCTTTCATTTGAGAGCCGGAACTGGAAATCTGCTGCTGTTGTGTTTGGTCAAACTGAAAATCTGCATACATTACTCCACTGGCCTTAAAGGGCAATTAGAGGGTCTCAGACGACATGTCATCCCTCGACCACGTTCTGCATCCCACTGCGTCCCCGAGCTCTCTCCAAGAACTCTGTGTCTTTCGCGTCTCCCCTTGAAGTCATTGCTGTTGCACTTTGTAAACATGAAATGTGATGGAAGTAGTTTTATGTAGAATGAAAAAATAAGCTTGAGAGAGAAGTTCAAACCCCACCTCTTTTCACACCTATGTCACCTGGTGGCCAAGCACTGCACTAAGTAGACGTGATTGTCACATTGTCTATTTCGGAAAATTACAAAACAAATTGTTTTGATTCCACCATTGTAAAATGTGTTTCAAATTCTGTTAGACGATCCGACGAGAACTTAGTTTGAAGCACGCCGAGGCCTTGTGTAATAATGCTGTGATAGTACAAAACCATGTTGATAATGTTGTCATGTTTCTGGAGTGGTTCGGGTCACACAAGTTCCCACATATAGTTAGTATTTTGATGCTACTGTCATCCATTAAAACATTGTCTGCTAAATATTATGTTATACTAAATATTTATATCTGATCACTGAATGATCCTTATGTCCCCAATAGAGCAGCTTTTAAAACCCATTGATCAACTTAGAGCTTATTTTCAGTTGTTTTCTGAGTACCAGGTTCATGAACAGTTCAGTATGCTGCAACATCCCATAGCAGTTACAAGGATGAAAAGCTTATTAGTATGGTGAATATGTATCACTATGAACAGACATGATAAGGGCCTTGAAGGAATAGTTTAACTTTTTGGAAATAAGCTTCCACTCTTTCTTTTCGAGATCAATATGAGTTAGGCATGGAGCTGGAGTCAGGACGCGGTTAGCCGGCGCTACCACAACCTGCGCTACAGGTGTAGACACTTGTTGTGGTCAAGTTGGTTCCAGCATGTAAATCTCAACGGCGACAAATCTCTTCAAACAACCTTTTGTTTACCATCTGGAAGACTCTATTGTGATAGGTGCATTAGTCATCAGAATGTGTCCACCTCCACTCAATCAAACCTCCTCTGTCATCAGTCCAACCTTTTAAACAGCGCTGCTCTCTTCCAGAACATGCTCCGCCGTCATGAAGAGTTAGAGAACGGAACGGCGTGGTCTAATTCATCTGAATCTTCTGACGACTCCTCCAGTCCTCGGCTCTCTGTAGGAGGGCTACGCAACTCTACACATCAGAAGGTAACAAAACAGACACTGTACCTTATTTATGACCATTATGATTCTATCTAGCTCTCTTCTCTGTTCATCACTGTATCGTTATCTTTGTTAAGGTCTGGTTTGTATGCCAGATAGACGGTGGAAAGGACACTTTGTCCTGCCGAAACCTGCGGGGGGCCTTTTAATGTCTCAGTGCTGCTCAGTCATGGTGATCCATGAAGTTGTCCCTGATGGCTGGTCTAACATTGTAATTTATGTGTCTATATTTGTTCTTTCACTTTTAACAAAGGAATGAGATTTCATCGAGCTTGGACCCCTTCCTGTTTGTAAGTGCAAACAGTCATGGTTCACAGTTAAGGGACTTGTGCTTGCTCGGCCTCTCTGGGGAACCTCCTCCCAGGCTGCATCCTTTGTTGTGGCAGACTGTGACCCAAACCTTACCCATGTCTGGCTTAAAGCTGGGGTCTGCGATCTTGGAAAACTACCATAATTTGAAAGTAGCATCGCCTCAGGAGCTCCCTCTAAACCCCCCCCTCCCCTCGAAACTCCTTATAAGGCAACGCCCCCCACACACATGCACGAGCACCGCCGCATCATAACTACTTCACATTTTTCGTAGCTATTTCATCACTAAATTCACTTCTGAAAAATGTTGAGGCGAGAAATCAACGGTGTAGATTTAGAATATTGACAGTTTTACGATGTTAGATGGCGAATCAAACATTTTCTCCACTGTTGTCGGAGTTTAGAAGCTCCACAAACTGCCGGCACAGCTAGCTAGCTCCTGCCGGGATCGCCACCTCTCCACCCGGACATTCACTCACACAGACCCCGCTATGAGCTGGAGCTCTCTCAAGAGACCGGTCTCGTAGACGAGGGCTTTTATTTCCTTGTTGACGGAGGGGAAGGGGGGGGGGGGCAGCAGCTCGCTGGAGAGCCAGCCACAGAGCAGCAGAGAGGGGAGGGAAAGAGAGAGATACCTGCTGAGACAACACGACCCTTTTTAACATTACTCTAATATCTGGAGGGAGATCAGTCCACTCGTTTGTTTCTGTAACTGAAAAAGCAGTTTGAGTAACGTAAATTTTGTTCGGCAATGTTTTCTATCCGCCGTCTCCCCTCGTTGATAATCCTGTTTGTCTGACTTCACTTTGAGCTGTTAGAATAAATAGTTTAAATCTGCAGTATCTTATAAAGTAAACTAACAGAACATAAACAACTAAATCAAAGTTGTATTTTTCGATAATATGGTAATAGTGGTACGAGTTCGTTCTCGTTGTCCGGTGTTTTAAGAGCTGAGTTTTCTCTTCCACTCTCCAGTGAACGTGCGGCGGACACGCGCTTTGAGTTCACGCTGGTGCACGCTGAGGCTAGAGTACGAGCAGGGAGGCAGGGAGGCATCTGATTGGTTCCTTACAACCGGGACCATTTTTACTGACTGGTAGACGTTTTTACAGGATTACAGCAGCTACAGATGACGGATCTTTTCCGGTCTTTTTTCAGTGCTCATAAGAAACGGATTGCTGTCGGGGTGTAAAGACCATTTCAACCAATATAACAAAAAGTGTATACTGGATAAATCGCAGACCCCATCTTTAAACCAGATTAGCCATTGAAATGATTTTAGGCGATCAAAATGTTACAATTAACTTTCATGAACTGAAAAAACACACTGTGAAAGGGTTAAAGTTGTAAGACAAAAACATGGACAACTCCCAGAGCGGACAACGCCGTGGTAGCGACCTGTCAATCACAAGGTAGCCCCGCCCTAAAGCATCCCCTGCTTTGTGGTCTATTTGACTCTAAATTGGACCATAATTTACTAAATGAACATCATGCTGTATTGAAGAAGACTTGAAACTAGCGATTGAGACCATAAACTCATGTTTACAATGTTTACTGAGGTAATAAATCAAAGTGAGAAGTAGGCTCATTTTCTCATAGACTTCTATACAATCAGACTTCTTCTCTCAGGAGTCGCCCCCTGCTGGCTGTTAGAGAGAATGCAAAGATTGTCGCATGGAAGAAACAGGGTGTTTGTCACACTTACTAATAACTGAAGTTATTGACTATGCTATGTTATCATGTTGGGTTGGACTCCCCCTGTGACTCAGTGTGTCCATGTCTCTCTTGCTCTCTAGGCAGTGGTGGTGACACCAGACATCCAGCCAGCTGTAGGCGGATGTTCCTCCCCACAGACCGACATCTCATTTTGCCCCAGAGACCCCTCTTCCTCAACTCCAAACTCTGCCCGCAAAGTCAGCACCGTCAGTGAGGTTCCCAACACATCCACACAGAACAACAGGTAGTGTTTGATTTTGGTTTCTGTGTGCTTTTTGGTTAACATTTCTCTGAATCATATTTGTTGTTCCATTCGCCCATATGCAAAGGGATGCATGCTTGGTATATAGTGTGTTCTATCGATACTAAAATGAACTGATATATGAACTAATTTACAGGGAAGAGGAGAAGGGGACAGTCACTGTGATGACAAAACCTGACAGTGAGGTAGAGGACGCAGGGAAACAGGCTTCCGTAACAGTGGAGGGGGGGGCGACCAACAGCCACGCCTCACGCAGCTACTCGCGCTCTCTGAGCCACATCAGTGAAAGCAGTGCTGATGGCATCATGTTGACGGACAGGTCAGCCGAATCAGGAGAGGTGATGTCTTTGGCCTCCGTCCTCTCCGTCAATGACATTGAAATGGAGATGTCCAGCAGAACTCCTGAGCAGCTCAGCACTGCTGCCACAGACACCGACCTGTCACCAACAAGGCTCGGTGTCGCCGAAGAAAACGCAACCGCTGACGATGTCACAGATCAACATCGACACAGGAAGCAACAGGAGGCGTCCAGCTCTGTCCTAACATCCTCCTCTCCCGGGTCTGAAGGACTGGACCCTAACACTTCGTCTAAAATGGACCCTCAGCTGGAGTGTGACGCACTCCCAGAGAGCGGGGACGTGATGTATGTAGCCCGGCGGGTGTCGGTGGAGGAGGAGATGCCAGGTGCGGGAGCAGATTGTCTGTCCAGGGAGGGAGACGGTCCGGTGGACAGCGGGCTGGAAGACGCCCTGGCGGCTGTAGTTTCCTCTCTGGATGATTACAGAGGACAGTTCCCTGAGTTACAACTACTGGAACAAGAGCTGAAGCTGCTGCAGGTTACACTGAAGGTGAGGATTATGTGTGAGAAACGTTACTTCCAGAGATTGGTGGAGTCGCTGTACTCAAGTAAAAGTAACTGTTACTTTGTAAACAAAAGTTCTAGTAGAAGTAAAAGCGGTCATCAAAACGACTACTACTACTACTACTAGTACTTAATAAGGAACAGAAAAAAATACAGGCACACCACTTTTTCCCGCTTTATGTGGATATGAATGACATCATTTCAACCAAAGATGGTGCTCCTCAAATAAAGTCATCATCTCATGATGAGATAATCTACTACATAAGTGTGATCTCAAAATTCCCATGTGAATATTACATTAATATTAGACTCGTTTAGTGACCCCCTCCAATGGAAATTAAGTTTTTAACCTCGTTAACATGTCCGTATGGTCTTTTTTATATACAAGACATATCATGAGCCAATCTAGAATGGCACTCGGAGAGCGCAGACCTCCGCCACGGTACGTGACTTTAAAAACAGATCACAGCTCACAGCTGGCGGTACCGTGAGGCGGTCGGCTGGTTATTAACACGGTGTGTTTCCGTGTAACGTGGATGGATTGTTCATTTTGCCACAGCCCACCCCTCCAAAAAATGTTATTCAAATCCATCGCAAACTTTTGGAGTAATCCTGCTAACAGACAGACAAAGAAAAAAACAAACAAACAAACCATCGCCGGTGAAAACATGGCCCTTTGCCTTGGAAGGAGGTAATAAGCAGTCAACACCATAGCTGAGCATTTCCGCTTTCCGAGTTTCATAAGTCACATACCTAAGGAAGCAATCCCATCAACTTGCGGGGGGTGGGGGGGGGCTTTCCATATCATTAGTGTAACGCTTCAGTGAAACAAGGGGGTATCAGAGGAGAAGGAAAGTGGTAACGTCACAGCCAATCTTCCAGAGAAAACTTAGGTTTGCAGTAGCCATTTTCCAGAGCAAAACATTTAAAATTGTACATTTAAAATGGATAGGCTTTGACACAAAACTTCTATTGAAACCTGACGCGGTTCCATTCATTTATCCTGGGGACACAGCGAGTACGAGCCAACATGCTGGTCAACCGGAAAGTTTCAGTTTCAGTCTGACTAATTTGCATATTCATATGCATATTTTAAGACACGAAGGGATTTTTTCTTTCATGGAACAAAAACTTCTAAATATGTAATTCTGATGAACAGAGGTGAGTTTTTAGGGGTTTAATCAATGCCAAGAGACTTCACATTTTAAACTATAAGTAGAGATGCTATTAAAATGACATTCTTTGCTTGTTGTTTAATTTATTATACTATGATTTGGCCAAACAGATATGCATGGACCATGTTGTCTATTATGTCAAAAAGTCAATATAAAGAGTGTCAACATGTTACAATGCCCTTAAACTTTGATAAGTCCAGTAGAGATGTCCCAAGTTCACAGACACTCAGAGACCAGGTAGGAGCCACCACGTCACATGAATGATGTGAGATTTATGACCATCTGTGGTTGAAACGTTATATCAGTCATCACATAAAATAAAGGGTAACACTTTATAAATAACCATCATTTATAAATGGTAAATTAATAGTTAATTAAAATTTAGTTAATTATTTTACTGTTAACAAACCTTTAAATTATAATGAATAATGTTTACTAATTATTAGTGATGCTATAATTCATATTATTTTATTATATTGCACACATTATAACATTGTATTTAACAAGTATTTGTTAATGATGAAGATTGTTTGTAAATATCTATAAACGTTACATAGATAGATGGGACACATATTTGTAACACGTTGTTAATGGTTGATAATTGGTTTGTAAACCATCAGTAAACATTATTTGGACGGCTATTATAAAGTTGCAACTGATGATTATAATACTCTGTTAAATGGTTAATAAATACTTTATTTATTATTAAAAAAAAAGATGTAAAGCATCTATAAACATTATGTAGATAGATCTTTAATACTTTGTCAATGGTTAATAATTGGTTTCTGGCCCATCTATTTATGTAATGTTTATAGATGTTTTACAAACGATTTCTTAAAGTTTACAAATTATTGGGTAACCACAATAACTAACAACAACAATATTTGATTTACCTCTCCTCTTTCCATGAAATGTGCATTCACCCATGCCGTCCATTTTAGATGGAAAGAAAGAGGAAGTTCCCAACATCCCAGCCTATCACATGACATATCACTGGAAAGCCCACGATGTCCTCTTTACAATACACCAGGGGTTGATAGAGTAGCTTGAAAGAGAAAAGGAGATGCATGGGGACTAAATGTCCACTACAGAGGACACAAGTCAATGGGCTGGGTCTCAGGAGGATATATGTTAATATTAATATATTAATAATATTATATTTATTAGCGGGCTGCACGGTGGTGCAGTGGTTAACACTTTCGCCTCACAGCAAGAGGCTTAAAATCTAGCATGGGGCCCTTCTGTGTGGAGTTTGCATGTTCAAACTCCCCGTGTTAGCGTGGGTTTTCTCCGGGTTCTCCGGCTTCCTGATGTACTGACCTCAGACCAGCGTTCACAAGAAGAAGGTCACTGCGGTCTGTGCTATGGTCTGCTAATATTAGCTACTAGAGCGGTTTAGAAGCATTACTGTTGTGTTTCGTCTCATCTGTATCTGCCGCTGTAGCTTCAGCAGTTCTTCAGCTATGAGAGTCATGAGGGGCGTTCATCTGTACTCCTGTTGGCATCTAAAGACATAACTGATTATGGATCTATGTGTGTGTGTGTGTGTGTGTGTGTGTGTGTGTGTGTGTGTGTGTAGGGCGGTAGGCACAGCCGTTCACCCAGCATGGTCAGCCTCACAGTGGAAACAGCTCTGGGCAGCTTCGACTTCCTCAACACGTCTGACTGGGAGGAGGAAGAGGAGGAGAAGGGCAACAAGAGGAGTAGAACTGGCAGGTCAGTGCTGACAAATGAACTGATAACCGAAAATAATGAAACCCAACCAAATGCTCTGGAGAACAAATGTTGCAAACTTCTCATTGTTCACAAGATGTGTGATTTATGAAAATCCACTGCACACTCTTCATCAGTCAGTTACCTTAAAGGGTAACTTTGTTATTTTTCAACTAAGTGACTAATGGGGACAACAATGTTTTAAACTGGTCCAGTATTGAGGGAGAACGCTGCACATGTTATCATTTGGGGCAACCTAGCACCGTCATTTTACGACAACTGACAGTGCTTGTTGTTTTTGCTACTGACAGACTCAGACTGTTATTAGAAGTGTCTGACAACATTATGGAAAGAAACGTCCAGAGAAATAAAACGTCTACGTTCTCTACCTTTCTCTGGATTCAGTCTGTTTGTTATTGTGTCATGTGACTTGTTGCCGGAAGACAACGGTGGAAACGTGAGTGAGAGTAGGAGAGGGGAGTGCCGGTGTTGTCAGTCTGTTGTGTTGGACTTACGACAAAGATTTCCAGTGTCATGGCTGAATGATTTCAACAATGTGAATGAGATGCCAGATTTCACTACGAGACTTCTCCTTGAGGGAGACACACAATAACAAACAGACCGGATCAAGTGAAAGGTAAAGAAAGACGTTTTATTTCTCTGGAGGTTTCTTTCCATAATGTTGTCAGACACCTCTAATAACAGTCTGAGTCTGTCAGTGGCAAAAACAACAAGTACTGTTAGTGGTCGTAACATGACGGTGAGGAGTTGCCCCCAGCGATTTCATTACAGCCCGTTTAGTTGAATTGTTGTCCCCATTAGTCACTTAGACACAAAAACATGGGAAAATAGAGTCCTGAGGCCTGTACTGTGAAGTGAGTTCAACATACCCAGGGTATCTTCTCGTTATCTGGTTTAACTAACTCTAACAACCGAGATCACGCTAAACGGTCCTACGATGGTGGTTATCAACTCGGTAAGTCAACCCAGGGTTTCTCTATCTTCACATGAACTGGGCGGTGTTTACAGCATCTGACCAATCACAGACATGGACAAGTCTACTGTCAGCAGAGTGGCACATTTTACAAAGGAAGAGCAAACTATATTAGACAAATACGAAGAAGTTAAACACTTAAACAGACTAAAAGTAACAAAGTTGAAGCTGCCAAATGCAGGAAGAACAGCTGGCAAAAGAAAAAACTCCCGATGTGTGAATACGTAAATTACAGATTTATTAATTTAACAGAATACTCAAAAGTCGGATATAGTCGTCTAGATATAAATAGCTTTTAGAAGTGTAATGAATGAATGCTCTACACTTTATTATGCCCATTAATAAAGAAATAGTGTGTGACTCTTTCAACCTTCTTTCAGCTGCGCCCCCGTCTCCGGCGGTGTGAAACGGACTTGAGAGCAAGTAAAAAAATAAATATAAAAAATATAGTTCAAAGCAGTAAACACCCACAGCGTAAATCCAGCTGTCCTTCCTGCATTTGTCAGTTTAAACTGTGTTGTTTTTAGCCTGGATTATGTATATTTGTGTAATATTATCATATTGATAGCACATCGAGTTGATCTCTTATCTGGAACATAACCTGCTCCGGAGCAGGTTAGCTGTTCAGCATAAGTTACCATGGCGATCTACCCCGGTAAGAAGTGATCCACCTTCGTAGGATGGAAAACCCTGAAGGGTTAACCCTGAAGTTACCTCTCTAACCCCAAATCCTGCTTCGTAGTACAGGCCAAAGGTTGAAAAATACCAAAGTTACCCTGTTACATAATTGTCAGAATATATTACATACATATGAATGACTTAAGACATGTTCCTATATCAAGTAAATCAGCTCTCTGTTATTGCACACGTTTATTTGTTCATAGTAAGCAGACATCCGGTAACATCCAGCTCCTGTTGTTGAAATCTCTCATTGTTGTTGAAGAATCTTGCTGCCATCTAGTGGAGCTGTGTTGTACCGTCACCGTAGCACAAACGGACTGCTCTGTTGATTAAACTGATGTTTGTAGCTTTGTGAGCACACTGGAAAAAACCTCTTGAGCTTTAAATACTTCCTCGAAATAACAGAACAACATTGAATGTGAGGATTGAATTTCTCGGCTTGATGTCTCAAACTGTTTGCCATCTCTTGTTGTTTTTTGCAGCATCATTTCACTATCAGCAGGTTTTGGTGGTAACTGGGGATGCACTCATCCCACTGTTATTCTCCTGATACCTAAAGCTAAAACCATACAGGTCTGATCCCAGTGCTCTTTGTCTCTTTATGCCTCACTGTGTGAAACTGATTGGGATCATTATGTGAAATAACACAAGGCTTGAACTACACATCATCATTTCTTACCCATAAGTTGAATCATTCATACACCAACATCCTTTTTAGGCTCAGATTTTAAAAGGGACCTATTATGCTTTTGTGCTTTTTCCCTTTGCTTTATAATAATAATTATAATAATAAATTGGACTTATATAGCGCCTTTCAAGAAACCCAAGGACGCTTTACACAGAGAGCACACAAAATCATACTAATAAATAAAACAGAGGGAAAACTGTAGCCAGGTAATTAAAACGAGTGTAGGAAGAGTTAGAGGTCAGAGGCCTTGATGAATAGGTGGTGCTTGAGGTGTTTTTTGAAAGTGTCCAGGGATGAAGCATTTCTTATTTCAGGAGGGAGAGAGTTCCAGAGGGCGGGGGCTGCGACGCTGAAGGCTCTGTCGCCAAAAGTTCGCAGCCTGGTGGAGCTGGTGGAGAGCAGACCAGTGTCTGAGGATCGTAGTTTCCGGGATGGAGTATAGGGTCGGAGAAGGTCGGTTAGGTACTGGGGGGCATGGAGGGATTTGTGTGTAAGAAGGAGGAGTTTATAGGTGATGCAGGACTTGATTCGAAGCCAGTAAAGGTGGATGAGAGTAGGGGTGATGTGCTGCCAGGGCCTAGTGCGGGTGAGAACCCTGGCAGCTGAGTTTTGGACATACTGCAGCCTGTCCAGGGCTTTGCTGGGAACCCCGGACAGGACTCCGCTGCAGTAGTCCAGACGGGAGGTAATGAAGGAGTGAATGAGGGTCTCTGCCACGGAGTCAGAGAGTGATTGCCCGGAGTCGGGAGATGTTTTTGAGGTGGTAGAAGGCGGATTTTGTGACGGATTTGATGTGTGACTGAAATGAAAGGGTGGAGTCCAGGATGACGCCTAGGTTGCGAACCTCGGAGGATGGGCAGATGGAGCTGCCATCCACGTCGAGGAGGAGATCTCCAACCTTCCTGAGCAGTGCCTTAGGGGCCACAACCATGAGCTCTGTTTTGCTGCTGTTTTTTATTTAGTGTGTTATATAGTGTTTTGTGCATGTAAAAGGTCCGCAAAGTTACAAAGTCCAGGCCAGAGGGAGTTACTCTCCCCTACAGAAACACTTCCTGAACTGCATGAAACTCCTTGATGTCACTAATACCCCTTTCACACCGAGGGTTTCATCTTAATCCATCCAATGGTGTTTCAGCCTCAACGAAAGTGGTGGACAGACAGACAGAATGACAGTTTTGGTAGACATGCTAGGGTTAGGGGGGGGGCAGACTAACCCTGCACAGCAGTCCACACTTTCATACATATTTGAAACCACTGTAACACTGTCTTAAGGCTTTTATATATTGCTTTTTGATTATGTGTTTCCTGTTTTATATTGTCTGTTGTGACGTGAACTAATAAACTGAACTGAAGTCAGAGCCTTCAGAGGCTCAATTCTGACCGGTATAACGGTATTAATGGAAGCCTCCCATAACACTGTGGATGTCATTGAACATTCCTCTTGTGTGTCTGTAGGTCTCTGCGGGACAGAGGCTGGGAGAGCCCCACCTCCCCCCTCACCACAGGCTGCCCCACGTTAGACTGCTCGCTGGCGGTCCACCTGAAGAACTGCAGCACACAGCTGTTGGTAGGAGACTTTCCCACACTCTAGCAGAGGTCTCTCGCTGCCTTAGTACACATGCTTGTGTGACATTGTGACCTTGAGTTCAGTCTGTCAAGGTTCCAGCTTAGCAGAGAGGATTGCTGTGCCAATCTATCTTGGACATAGGAAGCACCTTATTACGACGGAGTGTTAGGGCCACATTCAGGGGGAAAAAATCGGAGATTTCGAGAATAAAGTCATAACTTTACAAGAAAAAAAGTTGTTATATTACGAGAATAAAGTCATAACTTTATGAGAAAAAATGTCATTTCCTCCTCCACAAAAGAGTCAGTTCCCCATCAGGTTTCTTGCACAATCTTTTCAAGGTCCTGATACTGATGATAATGTGGTGCTGATGTGCCAAAAGATGAAGTATTTGGTTATTTGTGAAACCTAAACTAAAGTATAACTTCACAAGATGCTCCACGTTCCTCATTTTCACACAGGCGGCACGCTGCTCTATTTCCCCTCTAAAATAACACGTAAAATTACTACTTTATTATATTATGACTTTATTCTCATAATATTACGACTTTTTTTCTCATAAACTTCTGACTTTGTTCTCATAATATTATAACTTTTTTTCTCGTAAACTTCTGACTTTATTCTCATAATATTACAACTTTTTTTCTCGTAACCTTCTGACTTTATTCTCATAATATTCCGACTTTTATTCTCGTAAACTTCTGACTTTATTCTCATAATATTATGACTTTTTTTCTCATAAACTATTGACTTTATTCTCATAATATTACAACTTTTTTTCTCGTAAACTTCTGACTTTATTCTCATAATATTCTGACTTTTTTTCTCGTAAACTTCTGACTTTATTCTCATAATATTATGACTTTTTTTCTCATAAACTTCTGACTTAACTCTCATAATATTAAGACTATTTTTTCTCATAAACGTATGACTTTATTCTCATAATATTACGACTTTTTTCTCATAAACTTCTGACTTTATTCTCATAATATTACAAATTTTTTCTTGTAAACTTATGACTTTATTCTCATAATATTACGACTTTTTTTCTTTTAAACTTATGACTTTATTTTCATAATATTACAAATTTTTCTTGTAAACTTGTGACTTTATTCTCATAATATTAAAAAAAATTTCTTGTAAACTTATGACTTTATTTTCATAATATGACGACTTTTTTTCTCGTAAACTTCTGACTTTTTTCTCATAATATTACGACGTTATTCTTGAAATCTCCGATTTTTTTTTTTCTCAATGTGACCCTAATACTCCGTCATACCTTATAGATGAATAGAGGTCAAAAAGTAATTTTATTTATCGTATATACAATTCAACAATTTGAATTTGAAATTATATTCTGAAGAAGCAGGTCTGTATTATCTGACATGAACATTTTAAGTTGTTGGCATTATTTTTTCAAAAGAAAGTTAAATGTCATTGTAACCTGTGGAAATCAATAAACCAAAGTAATACATTCTTTAAAAAGTGGCGTTAGCCGTTCTAGTAGTTGTAGTGTTTGTGATAGTTATGGTTGTCTCACTGCTGCGCTGATTGAAAAGTAGTGACGGTTGAAATACAACATGAAGCAGTTTTTTTCAGTCATAATTGTGGTGCTAGTCATAACACTATATGTTGTAGTAGTAAGGCAGATTTTAAGACTGTACCGTGATTTGATAAACATGCCGTACAATCACTAAAACTGCATCATAGCCGTCTTGTTAGAGGTGGACCACAGAGGACCAAATGAGTGTTTTAGTTTGAAAGATTCACTGTTTTGAATATGTTTGAGTCAAGTGATGTGTGACATTGTGTCTGTAGTGTCTGGGTATGTTTGGTCCGCTGCGGTGTGGAGAGATGTACGCCTTGGACAGACTGCTGAGAGAGGCTCGAGTCCTTGAAATCATCCGACGCATCGCCAAGGACAACCCGAGACGCCTCAGACAGCCTGCTGAAGGTAAGCTCTAGTATCTATACATGTGGCTCTGCTCTCTGTTTGTCTCAACATTACACACAGCCATCTCTTTGATATGCAGAAGAGCCATTAAATCATCAATCACAATGGTGTCACATATGAACACTTTCCACTGAGCCCTCGATGTGTGTCCAACGACGGTTGACCAGAAACTGATTAAATTGATAAAGTGTCGCCCTGTGTTCAGTGATCTACATACTGTAGATGACCCACCTAGATATCAAATTCAGGGCTAACTTGCATTTAAGTGATACATGTAACATACCTTATCATTAAATTGACTACACTATTATCCATTGTATTAACTCTGTTCATCACTGGTGAACATACATATATATATATTAGGCTGTATGATCCAGTATTGTAGCCGATCAAAACACATTAAACTACAGCGCACACAGCTGCTAGAAGAAGAAAAACATGTCCCTCAAGCCTGCACAATCTTCCAAAGATGTTATTTAAAGGAACAGTGTGTAGGATTTCGTGGGACCTATTAGTAGAAATGGAATATAATATTCATAACTATGTTTTCATTAGTGTATAATAACCTGAAACTAAGAATCGTTGTGTTTTCGTTAGCTTAGAATGAGTCCTTCATATCTACATAGGGAGCTGGTCCTCTCCACGGAGTCCTCCATGTTGCTCCTCCGTGTTTCTACAGTAGCCCAGAACGGACAAACCAAACACTGTCTCCAGAGAGAGACTTTCACGTTTTTACTGTACCTGAAGGCCACTGTTGTTCTCCACCGACAGGATGTGAAACTGCGATAACATGAGTGCAAAACCATGGTACCGCCAGCCGCCGTCTGACTTCCGTTGCTCCTAAAGTAGTGTTATTATGGTAAGGATGGCCTCTGAGGGAGGTGAACGGCGTTACCACGGTTTTGCACTCGGCGCTCACGTTACCGCAGTCTTAAAAAGGGAGGAGTGAGTGGAGGGGTAATCGGCTGGTTGCAATCTGCAACCACACCACTAGATGCCACTAAATCCTACACACTGTCCCTTTAATAACAGAAACCTTTTATGATGTTTTACTGTGCATTTTAATCAAAATACACATAGTGATGAACAGTTGTGTTGATTTTAGAGAATACCTGGATCCTGCAATAGTCAGGCTTTGTAAGTTACAGCTATTTAAATGTATCGTGTTGCTGTTGCATCACTTAAAGGTGAAATGCTGCCAAGGACAGGATCAAATCTAACTGTGGTCTTCAGGAATCATGGCAATTTATATGTTAAATACATTGTCCACACGAATTACAGAATAACAGTATGGAATAATCAATAAGAATAACAATATGGAATATTATGAATGATAATGGCCCCTTCCCCACTTCCTCCCCCCTACTTCTGGCACCCTTGCTCTGAACACACCCATCTTCAAACTCTGCCTGCCTTCATTTTGATCTCAACTACACACCTGTAGTTTGGTGGTAAAATCTGTCGACAGACAGACATGTAAACACCTGGCAAAGTACTCCAAACCACCTCTGTGGTAGTTCCAGCTACAGTAGGTGTCTCCAGGACCACATTTTGCCTCGATGACCCACACACAGTCCCACAAGGTTAAAACAATACCAACGTCTCTGTCACGGCTGGTAACTATAGTCATACAAATACATTTGCTACCAGATTTGGTTAAGATTAGATAACATTTATAGAAAGGTTTTGCACAACATTCAAATGGCAAAAATGAGAGCCTGTGGATAGATACAGTACGTGTTGAAAACCTGAAAAAAATCAAAGCTTCTATGGCTAAAAGTTTCATTATGCTTCAACCAAATCCCTTGTTATGGTCAAACAGCTTCTGAAACCTCCTCCCCAGATGTTAGTGTTAGTGTTTCTTTCTGCAAAAGATTCAAGATTCAAGATTCCTTTATTGTCACTATACAAAGTACAGCGAAATTTGAAGCAGTCCTGATGGTGCAATCACGCATAACATACAGTATAAAAGAAGTTTAACCTAAACTACTATAAAATAAGTAAATATATATATATATATATATATAAAAGAAAAGTAAATATATATATATATATATATATCTAGAAATGTTGGCCTATGATACAATATATACAATACAATACAGTACGGTCGAGGCAGTATACAGTACAATCAAGTTAGTAGTTATTGCACAGTAATAATAGTAAATATATTGCACATTAATCAGTAGTGAAGTAGATAATCACAAGAGATGATATATCTGAAAAAAAATAAGGTGCGGTAGGATGTAAATAAGGTGCGGTAGGATGTAAGTGTAAATAAAGTGCGGTAGGATGTGAATGGTGGCTGATGTTTCTTTGTGCATGGAACTGTGTGGGAAAAGTTCTGATGGGTTCAGCAGAAGCTAAAGAAACTAGCTTTTTCTTTGCTTTCAACCATATAATTTGCTCAGTAAAAAGCTAGTAAGTGGATCTTTGAGTTGAGGTCAAGAATGAACTTCCATGCTCAAAACTAAAGAAACAAGCTTGACCCAAAAATGAAAGACTAACTCTCTTTTACCTTCCTCTCTCAATACTCTGTCCTATCTTCCTCTGTCACAGTGATACCACAGCTGGGCCTGTGTCTGGGTGCTGTGTCACTATGGCAACAGTGCGTGGGGCAGGGCAGCGTGTACAATGTCTCTGCTGAGAGCTTCCTGGTTACGCTGTCTGCAGCCTACTCCAGTACACTGCCCGAGAGAGCCAGCAACATGGCCGACACAGGTACAACAACATCTGTGTGTGTACAGTACATGTTAGTGTGTGTGTGTGTGTGCCATGTTAACGCCTGTGTGTGTGTGTTTGTCCAGTGTTCTTGTGTCTGGTTGAGCGAGTGTTGGATCAGAGGTTACCACGGCGGGGCAGCAGCAGAGACGGAGTGATGGTGACGCTGTTCCAGCTGTGGAGTTACTTGGAGGCCAACAGCATCAGTGACATGGAAACACATATCACTGAGCTGGCAGAAGAAGGTATCTCACACACACACACACACACACACACACACACACACACACACACAAAGCTAAGTGAATGCAGTAGAAGCTTCTGATCAGTGACAATAATCAGTGATAACCTCCCTCCAACAGTGTGGCTGGTGCAGACCCTGGCGTCATGTGACCAGGATGTGATCGTCCACGCTCTGCGGCGTCCTGCAGAGTGCAGTCTGAGAAGAGAAGGACTTCACGCTGTGGCCAAATTACTGAAAGACCCACGAGGCAAAGTGTCAGCCTCTGCCAGCTCTGTGCTGAGGAGTCTGGCTGCCCAGCCCAAACAGAGAGAGCAGGTGAGAGGACACAGAGTGTGTGTGTATGTATGTGTGCACAGTATGTTTCAAATACTCATAGTTTAAAATCTTGCTAAGAATATACCATATTTTAAACATATTTTTTAATCACTAAGTTGTCTTTTATTTATTGTCTTTTTGACATTCTCTCTGACCTCAATCTAATTTGAAATACTGAGAATGTCTCTCCAAATTTTACTGTTTAAAGAGAACACATCATGCTCGTTTTCAGGTTCATACTTATGTATTTTGGGTTTCTACTAGAACATGTTTACATGCTTTAATTAGGGATATGTGCGATAAGTCTACTAGCCGATTAAACATTGCTACCCTCGCTAGTCGGCACCAGAAATACTAATACTAATTAATGTACACTTACACACGTTAATTACATATTGACATATACTGGCTCAGCTGTTGCTGTGGAGAGCTGCTGCTCCTCCTGCAGCAGCGGCGGCTCTCCGCTCTGATCTGAACTCATCAGCCGCTCCTCCTGACTCACTTCCACCTCACCGCGTTCTCCCGGCCCCGCCTGCCACAACCTCCTCTGTACGAAGTAGTGGCTGGGTTCGGTCTGGTTTTCTCCTGATTGGCCAGCAGATAGGGCTGTATCAAATGTCATTTCTTTTACATGCGAAGCTTTGATTGAGGTTTTCGAATGAAGCTTCGAATATCTGTCATCGTATTTTATGACGTTATCGCCCTTAAAAAAATGGGGAAATTATTGTGGTTGTATAAATGTAGTTTATGGAGCTGTTATGCTAGAGTACACAGGTTTTTAACCGCAGTGAAAAAGTTGTTTTTGAAAGACTAAATGCCAACAAATATGGATTGAAGCAGAATATTTCGTTAGATGTGAAACATGTTGTCAATTTTGGAAATGATTACATCTTTCTTTTTTCAATACATTTTGACTTTTGGACTGAAGACTGCAACAATTACAGAGACGTTACAGAGATGATCGAGGGCTGAGCGCCATGTAGCTTGCTGTGTGTGTTTTAGAGAGAGAGAGAAAGAGAGGGGAAGTAAAGGTGGAAGGTATCATGAGATCAGTCACTACATAATAACATGAACTGCAGAAGTCAACATTGTGTATGTTCTCCTCCTCAGGCTTTGGTCAGCTGTTTGGAGCTGCTGGAAGATGAGGATGTGGACACCAGAGTCTGTGGATGCAAGGCCTTAGCTTCTCTCAAGGTACAAACACAGTTTGTGATACTATCAAAATACTATTTTTGGGCAACGTTGATCTAGTTTATGACCAGACAGTGGTTAATGTAACGGTCATAAAATCTTATCTGTCTGCAGCTTGTCTGTACAGTATAATACAATATGTTCTTATCATGCTGACCTCTGTATCCCATCTGTTGTCATTCCAGGCCAAAGAAAGCATCGACCAGTTAGTGTATCTCTGTCGGACAGACAAGGACGAAGTCCGAGATGCTGCCAAACAAGCGCTGCTAGTGCTCGGTAATAATAATTATCATATTAGTTAGAATGACAGCTAAACAATATACATTTCCTGGATAAACTGTCGTAGCAAGTCATAATTTAAAAACTGTGCATAATTTAATCATTTAATTGTAATAAAAGCTCATAATGTAATAATCTGCACATAATGTAATAAAACCATGAGCTCATAACAGTAATAACAGTTTTGTGCATAATGTAATAAGTTATTAGATTAGAGAAAATTATTACATTATAAACTAAGCAACAAAAAAAAAAAAAATTCAGTGTATAGTCATTTAAAAAAATAAAATAAAGTGTACTCTCTTTGTCTCTTAAAGCAGAGGAACCTTCTAGTTTAACATGACACAGTGGAGTCCTTCATTTAAAGCAACTGAACTTTGCATTTTCATCAGTCAGTTCCATATTGATGAAGCCTTTTGGATGTGAGACTACAAGATATCCAGTTCCTGGACACATGAGAACCTTTACCGAGATGATGCTGAATTTAATATATTCGGTGATTCTTAGCATCTGAAATACTTAAGATAAGATAAGATAAGATATTCCTTTATTAGTCCCACAGTGGGGAAATTTGCAGTGTACAGCAGCAAAGGGGGATAGTGCAAAAAACAAGAATCATCAGTAAAAACAAAAAAGCAAGATACAACACAGTGCAAAAAGCAAAACAAAAGTGAAACAAAATATGAACGATTTAAATAGAAGGAAATATAAAAATAGGAACAATATAAACAGTATTGACTTTTAATAAAATTGCACAAGTGGAAAAATGATATTGCACAGTGAGAATGAAATGAAATTCCACCTGAAAATATTACACAGTATGAATTACACCTGAGTAGTTCCATACATAATGATTCCAGACTGGAACTATTATGTATGAAACAAGTATTTCACATTTCATCTCTGTAAAGGTTCTCATTGTCCTTTTTTTTTTGCTTAGTTTATAATGTCATAATTTTTTCATGATGTAATAAATTATTACATTATACACAGAACTGTTATTACGTTATGCGCTCATGGTTCCTTGCATTGAGCTTTTTTTTAGTTATATTATTACATTATGCGCAGTTATTACATACGAGTTGCTACAACCTTTATTCATATGTAACTATGACATTGATTGTTTTTATTCAGGCTTGGATGTGTATTTATATACCTGCACATAATGCACTTGCTGTTTCTTATACAGTATATTTACTTGAACTTGAATTTTTTCCATCCATTCATTTTTTTTTTATTCCATTCATTCATATATTTGTGACATTAGGACAATAATTAAGGCAGAAGTACGAAACCTTGCTTGTTTTCTGCCATTTGACTTTGTCCAACACAAACGTCTGTGGAGAGCATGAATGCATTAATTCATTCATTTGTCCATTCTTTCATTCCACTTTTTTTTTTTGTTCTTCTATTAATTGTGTGGAGCAGGTGAGGAGGGGAAGATGGCCCACAGACACGTGGAGACATCTCAGGACAGCATACCGAGACTCTTCGCTCCAGGAAGCATGGCCAGCACAGCTTTCTAACACTACACACACACACACACACACACACACACAATATGAATGTTGTGTTTTGGCAGAGCTTTAACACAATGTCACAATGAGAATATAAAGTATTTTTTTCCACCCCTTTATTACCACTAAAACATACAAAGACAAATATAATATGTGGTATACAGTATATACACTGTCAGAGAGGAGGATAGCCACTCTACTATACACTGGGCAAACATTTAAAGTTGGTAAGCTACAAACACACACACACCAGTTTATGTTTATCAAGCTGTGCTAACTACTCAGTTGGACTGTAAAGATGCCGAGAAGAATGTACAATGGGAGCAGGCTTGAATGGAAGGATGGATAAAGAGATTAGAAGTAGAAGGATGAAATAGATACTGAGGGAAGAAGAAAAACTGGTCAAACTCCTTGCCATTGCTGCCGTTCAGCCATGGTCCAGA
This sequence comes from Sebastolobus alascanus, assembly GCA_916701645.2. Lineage (NCBI taxonomy): Eukaryota > Metazoa > Chordata > Actinopteri > Perciformes > Sebastidae > Sebastolobus > Sebastolobus alascanus. The sequence goes on from CAKAOJ020000006.1 coordinate 2,152,856, forward strand.
CACAAATACTTAATTATTTTTGAAATACGTTAGCAAAAACCTAGAAAGCTATTTAAAGTCACGTTGTAAGATAATTCACATTTTCATAGCCTATTGAGTACCCAGAATGCCGAGTTTCTTATATTTTTGATAAGTTTTATTACTTTGACTCGCTGTGGTGAACCAGTAGGTATACCTAGAGCAAACCATTACATAAAACTACTCTTCTGAATGGATACTGTTGTCTCTAGTTTAGGCTAAAAAGCGTTTTTGAACAATCCTGCTCCAGATGGACGGCTTGGTCTGTGAAGGGACATGCCTGCAAACTGAACAACACATTTTCTCATACAATTCTGCCTTTACTATAGCCATTGGCTCTCTACTTGTGTTTGTTGATTTAATTTTTTTTTGCCAGATGGCTGTGGTTACCTGCACCAGGTCTGTAGTCATGACAACTCAAGACAAGTCCGAGTCCGAGTGGTTTTGTGACAGAGTCAAGGCCGAGTCCAAATTAAACCAAATCAAGACCGAGACCAAAAAAATTAAAAATAAACGTGCCGATTTAATATCCTTCATACTGTTGTTTGTAACTCTGCCTAAATGTTGCATTATTTGCTAACCGTGATTTGTGGTTACTACTTCTAGAAATCAAATAGTATTAGAAATTAAATATATAACCTGCACAGTGCAGAACAGTTAAGGTGATATTAAAGAATGTAGTGTCTCTATGGAGAACTGACCGACAGCAGAACTGCAGTCAGCTGTGAGGCAAGAACGGTCCAAACACCCACGAGAGACCAGACTAAAGACTGAGATCAGACTTGAGTACTACACATGCATAGACACTGTGAGGGACTCACTTAAATAGGAAAAAGTATTGCTTTGTTCTCAAAATATAGATATTCTGAACTCCTATTCATTTCGTTTTCACTGCAGGAACAACTATCAGAGTTTTGAGATTGTGAACTTATTAAGATCCATATAGAGACAGAAGCGTCACTCTGAAGTATTAGTTTAAAGGTGCTCAATACGAAATTCAGAGCATTTCCATTGCCTCCACATGGCGATGGCTGAGCTGGCAGCTAACATGGATGTACAGTATAAAGAGAACTGGATACAGCGTTGGAGGCGGGGCCCCGTTCATTCCTATGAAAGTTGCTCAGTGGCGCATGAAGACAAAATGGCTCGACTTCCGCCTGGAAAAATACCCGGATATTCCGGAGATCTTCCGCATCCATTGGGCCCGTAGAGCAGGAGCAGTAGCGTCCGCTCCATCACATGACTCGGTCACAGGGTCCGAACGTCACACTGTTGTCACGGTCTGGGTCTCATTCACATGAACGGAGGAAGGGAAATAATTAATAATGGATTTGACAATTAGTGCGTTTTACAACTTTTAGGACCTAATGATTTAAATAAGGACTATTAGAGTGTTCGTACTGGGAAGTACGAACTTCCCAGTACGAACAGGGAAGTTCGTACTGGGAAGAGGATTTTTTTATCCTCCTTTTATCAGAGGATAAAAAAAATTATCCTCTGAGTTACAGATGTCTCTTTCCCAATGTAAGTCTATGGGAAAAAGTCTTTTTGGGCCCAATGGCATCACGTGACGGACACAGAAGTTGTAGTACCGCCGTTTGGCCACTACGAAAATTGGGATCAACAACTGGCGCTCTTTCTGGGGGCTCGGCAGCTAACGGTGCTAACAGTGCTAACTGTGCAAACAACAGCAATAGTGCTGACAGAGCTACCAGTGCTAACCTGGGGGGGAACAGAAGGGTGGGTGCTACGCTTCCGCAACAACGCCGTGGGTCGGGACGGCGTTATCAGCTGTAACCGCCGTATGAGCGCAGTGCGGAGCAATGCCATTAGCCAGCGGGGCACGCTCACATGCACGAACATGCACTAAAAGCATACGCAGCCGGTCCGTCTACACAAAGCACAGAAGCTCTGATACAACACACACAGAGGGAGAGAGGGACTTCATTCTCTGCTCAGGTAGACATTACTCTTCTATATCTTTACAATAGACAGTTGTTTGCTGCTATATTAATGCTCTGAATATCGTACAGAGAACCTTTAAAGGATAGTTTAAAAAATAAGAAATTATTAGACTTAAGAGTTATTGGTTGCTGTAATCAGTGTTCCTCTCCATTATGGCTATGACCTTCACTCACACTTCAAACAAACTAGTTTGTACAACGTGTCGTCTGACTACATCTAACGGCAAAAGTATTACTACTTATTTTGCATGGCCTCACTCGGAGGTGGAGTGAAAAGCCTGCCATCACAGTCTCCTACTGGCTGCATCCCACTGCCTCCCTCATCTCTCTCCAAGAACTCAATGAATCATACAAGCAGGGATAACATTGCACACGTTCACACTTTTTCCTTTTTGTTTACACAAAAAGTGACAGAGGTAGTTGTGTGAAGAATGAAAAAGGAGACCTTGACAGAAATGTTCAAACACCACCTACTTTAACACTGCACGAGGTGGGTGTGATTGTCAGGTTTTCTGTTTTAGAAACATACAAAAACGGATGCAAAGGGGGTTTCGGATGCTGTAAGAGCCTCAATATGAGGCTTCGGTAGTCTGCCCTCTGGTAGCACAGCAAACACCACTTTTTGTTCTGGCATCGAAACAGAAATATAAAACGTCAAAACAAATCATTTTGAAGATCTTTATTTTTGAGTGCAAACCAGTACTTGTTCCTTCTGAACTGAACTTCATGCATGTTGCATCCCAGTGGGCATCAAATTCTTGATTTCAAGGTTGACTTTGCAGTGTCCTCCTGTAGGTTCATAGGACTGTGTTGTTGGAGAGCCACACCCTGGGAAACCAGGAGATATTAATTGGATTGCATTTGTTGATATGATGGGAAAAGATATGTTGTACATGTTCTTTTACATTCTTCCTGGATCTGTCAGTGGAGCTGGAGTCCTTTTAGCCAATTGTATTATAAAGCCATGTGTAACGGGTGAGCAGGTAGAGCTTCACTGTGTTGCTCAGGATGACATGCGGCTGATGCAGGGACGGATACTGGAGATTCAGCAGCTCAAGCACTGCTACTGCTGGCAAATTAACTGTGAAATGTCTTCCAATTCAAGAGATAAGGCCTTTATGTTTAATGCTGCCAATATATTGGCAACAGATTAAAAAGAAAGGAAAGCATAGCTCACACTGTAGTTCTGTATAAAGGGTTGAGACTGTAGAAAATGTGTTGAGCTGCTTCTGCACAGAGAAAGGTTTAAGCAACTCAGTGCCATTACTCTTTACAATAATGACATATCTTATTCTTTATGGAAATACATATAATATTTGCCACTGGAATTTAATATTCTGTGTTTGTAAATTGATTTTATCTTTGCAGAGTCTTCATTTGTAAATGTATACTTTGTTTTATAAGATGCGTTTTTACTGTTATAAGGTCATTCAACCAATCAGCTGAATGAATTGATCCATTGAATGACTTTCTGTGGCACTTAACTGTACCACTGACATATCTGCTGTAAATGGAGTCGTGTTCTGTTTGGAGTCAGTGAATATTTGCATTACTGTCACAGACTGCTGTGGAGGACTTTAAGACAGATTACTGGGTAGAGATAGATTGGTCCATCAAGGTCTGGGATCAGTTCACTTTAAATTCACATCAATAGCAGTTGAACCTCAAAACTCAAACTTAAGATTTCTGACTTCAAGAAAGAATAAGAGTTTCCATTTTTCTCTGTTGTGTTTGTATTGGCATCTTAGAACATTTGAATTGAATGAATAATTATAATAGAACTGGATTGTATTTCAAGTAAATTGGCCCCAGAGATGGAATCACAAATTATTAAAGGGTCATGCCGGTGTTTTTGCATGTTTATGCCAAATAACTACTATACTAAAAGCATTTCCAAAGTAAGCCCATTGCACTCACCAAAGAAAAACATTATTATTGACCTCATAATTACAATATCTGTATTTTATCATTTTCAACATATATATATCTTATAATTATGACTTAGTTAATTTTTAATTTTTAACATTTTTCTCTCAAGGCAGCCAATGGTTTCCATTTCTTTAAGAACAGGATCATCACAGCAAACATCAGGTCTACAACAATAATGTAACAAAATGTAAACAAGCTGATGTTCACTGTGATGGATTACCAAACTCAAGCAAGTGTCAGCTCTTTGTAATTTAATATAGAGCGCTGCAGGGATGACATATTTTTGTAGGCCAACCAGGAAGTTAGCATCGCCCTGGTTCCCTCGACAAAAAGCCAATGGGGATTTTTCCATTGGATTCTGGATTATTGCAGAACATAAATTCTGTGGCACACACGTTTATGATACTTACAAGTTTTGTTCAGCAAGATAATCTTCACAAATGAACACCACTTTTATGAGTTTTGAAGCGTAAATGCAATCGGCAGAAGTAAAAAGCTAACGCTAGGCTATAAATGAACTACACCACGGTCGCATGACTTCATGTCACCACCACTAAGCTAAAGGTGGACTAGTGTTCTGCATGATTATGTTTAGTAGTCTCATTTAGCCATTTTTACTGATGTATTTTACATCGTAGAACAAATGTTAAAATCTCATAAACTTGTCTTAAAGCTGCAGTATGCGATATTGGCGCAAATATGATTTAAAAAAGTTCTTTTTAGAAAACGGCCGCTATATCATGACAGTAGTACATGAAACAGGTAACCTGAAAAAAATCATGTTCCTCTGTGTCCTCCTGTGTCCTCCGGTGCTCCTAACGGCATCTGAAGGATTTCACTTACTGGAGGAAAACAAGGTCCGCTGTCCAGCTGCAGTCTGTGAGAGCCAGCTGTCAATCACTCGCGATCTCCGACCAAACGGTCAAACTAGGCAGCGCTGATCAAATATGAATCAATATTCTGTTACTGTAATGACTATTTCTCTCCTCAAATGTTTTCAGAATCATCTTGTAGTTACTGTTTAGCTGTAAAATGAGAAAGTTTGTGAGGCAGCCGCCATTGTAAAATCTGTTGAAGGAAGCCAAGTTCTGGTCACATGACCGAAGCACAGCCAATAGGGACGCTCTCTCTCTCTGAAATGACCTGTAACCTCTGACCTCTGTGACCTCTGCTGTCACGGGCTAGATTTTTTAAAGCCTGAAAACAGAGCCATGATGAGGTGCAGAAGTCTAGTTTTCTCTCAGAACACTTGAATTACAATATGCTGAAAGGTTATTATGGAATTTTTTCCAAATTATGCCAAAAAATTGTTGCCTACTGCCACTTTAACCACACACCTTATTTCAGGCATCTAACTAAAAACCCATTTAAAAAAAACGAGGGAACTGGAATGCTAAAATGCTAACTCATTTCCAGGTTTTAGGTCTCATTCCTGCAGCACTCTATATTGATACGGTACACATTAAAAAATGTACAACACTACAAGCTTGGGAAAATTGCCAGCATGAAGTCAAGAATGTGGCTTTTAGTAAATAGGGTAAAAAAAAAAAAAGCAAAAACACTGGTATCATTCTTTAAAGAGTGGCAATGTTTCTAAAGAGTTAACTGTAGTACAGCAAGTTATCCGCACTGAGTTTGACCAATGTCAATGAAAAAAAAATGTCCGGCCCCAGTGACTATAGTTGGAACAGTGTATTGTAATCTTGTTTCATAGTGACACCGCTTACAGTGATGTTCTGCCTTTCTCATTTCATGAGCACCGTTACTGGAGCGTCATCTCAGCCCAATGACTGATGATAGCAAATTTACAGCATATAGATGTGTCCCAGTCTCATACTGTATGCTAATACTATGATGCTGTTCTAGCAATAGAGGGAAAAAAAAGAAATTTGTACTGACAGGAAATGATAGCCGTGCTAGCGGTTGGTCTCGGTAAGTCCACCACTTTTGGTCCAGACTGGAATATCACAACAAATAATTGATGGATCCATGAAATTTGGTTCAGACATTCATGTCCCACTCAGGATGAAATGTAATAACTGTGGTGATCCACTGATATTTCCTCCAGCACCATCATTAGGTCAAGATTTCTCCAATTGGATTATGACCTAACACCTGCAAACCTGCCATTCACATCAGCCTCAGTTGTACTTTGTGTTTAGTGCTGATTGACAAATGTTAGCATGCTAATACGCTAAACTAAGATGGTGAACATGGTAAACATTACACCTGCTAAACACACCCGCATGTTAGCACTGTTATTGTAAACATGTTAACATGCTGACATTATCATTTAGCTCAAAGCGCCACTGTGCCTAAGTACAGCCTCAGAGCTGCTAGCATGGTTGTAGACGCCACAGTTTTCTGTTGTCTGAGCTTTCATACCACTGTCTACATTTGTTTTACGTTTTGTGTAACAAGTGTCCATCAACATCACACAAAAATTTAGCAACTTTTGTGTGACTGCTGGCAGTTTAAACTGTAGGCCTACCTCACTTCATAATTAGTTTACTCAAAACAGTAGTTAGAATTAGTGTAGAGTATGCAAATGGGACACAGCTTTTGTCTTCAAGCAGGAGGGTTCAGGTTCCTAATATATAATGTGCCAACCCTGTTTACTTCCCTTAAGACTGATTTAGATGTTCTTAACAACACCGTGTATTGAGACACAAATCAGTAGTAGCTGTGCTTGTAAGGATGTAACCATCTTTAAAGAGGTTTAGGGCCACGGCATAAAAAAAATATAGGCCTATATTTGAGTTATGAGGAAAAAGTAACTTCTAAGATTAAAATCCTCATGTGAGAAATACAATAAAAAAATCAGAATTTGGGCAGAAAAATGTAGAAATCTGAGTTGAAATAATTCTCTATGAATGCTAACTTTAATCTATTAATTTAATAATATCATCATCATAGATGCATATTTATTGAAGGCAATAATGATTTACTGATGTACTGTTGTGTCCTTGAAAAGAACTGACATTCAGTTGTTATTTTCAGCTGTTAGAAATGAGGGGTGATAACACAATATACAACAAGCTAGTTGTATATTGTGTTCAACTTGGATGTTTAGTTCTAACTACAGCATATAATAAGCAACAGACTGCGCAGTCACTGGAATCATAATATAGGACTGATGTCACGTGGGGGGGACTCACTGTATGTACATATGAAGTCTTTCACTGTTAAAATGTATTTACCACTATTAGTTTCTAAAGGACAGCAGCAATCCTCAGCTATATAGATCTCTGCATCCATAAAGCATCTTACAATGTATAAGTGCCTCGGGATTTGATAGTAAAAGAGATGCAATAAGACATAGATGAGATACTTTATTTAAGAATGAATAGAGATTGAAGCAGTCAGCACACTATATATTTTTCCCCACAATCTTGATAAATTGTGCAGCATTGGAAACAAGATATTTTATTCTTTTTTTTTTTCTTTTCTAAAATATATTTCCAGGCATTCTGGTGTCAAATATATACAAACTATTAAAAAATGTGTTTAAAAATTGTCTCATGTGCCATTGTTTTTGTTAATTATACAGCTGCTCACACAAAAATAACATACATATTCCGTCCTGTGTTTCCCTAAAGTTAGGGGAATTTTTGAGATGGAGTCAGACAGTTGTTTTAGGTTGTGAGAGAGCATCAGCAGACTTTACCTCTTCTAAAACAGTGATGCTACAACAAAGAGACAGTAGCTGTTAACAGCTTACTGTCCTCATCAAACAGAGCAGAGAACTATTTGCTCAGATGTGCAGGTAAATCAGGAGGATCATGACTGAAGCCCTCTCATTCATGCATTGATTAATTGATGGACATATACGTGATTGTACATTCAAACCAATTAAAAGCATTCAAGAGGCAGTGAATAAATATTTCTGTGGACTTTCTGTCTCTTCAAGATGTTTATTGTCGCGCCGGTTATACAGGTACAATCGTGTGAAAAACTTTTTGCTGGGAAGCTCCATTAAGAAAAGAAACAGTAGGATAAGTAGCAAAGAATAACATAATAAAATAAAGTAAAAATAAAATAAAAATAATAGTGTATTTACAATAATATACAGTATAATAATAATAATAATAATAATAATAATAATAAAGGAAATATTGGTGTATGCTAAATATATACAAGTATTGCACAGGCATTTTTGTTTTTTATATTACACGGAGGTATGTATTGAAGTATTGCACTTTTTTATTGCACTTATTTACTGCACATAGTGGTCATTTCTGCACTCTTAATATGAACACACGTGTATTATGACTGATAGATGTGAGTATACTACACAGCAAGTGGAAATGCTACAGTATAAACCACAATTATACTAATTGCCATGTAATTAAACAAATGCACACATCATTTTGAATAAATAATTTTAGATAGATAGATAGATAGATAGATAGATAGATAGATAGATAGATAGATAGATAGATAGAAACTTTATTGATCCCGAGGGAAATTCAAGTTTCCAGCATCACAGTTCCATAGTGCAAACATATTAGTAAAAAACTTCACAGGTGAGTAGTACACATGTTAGTAAAAACGTCACAGGTGAGTAGTACACATATTAGTAAAACGACACAAGTATTAACAAGACACATGTAAGTAATACAGAGTATAAAACAAAATATGCTATGTGCAGAAGAACTTTTAAAAATGAATATAGTGCAGGGTAAACAACTGAGATACATGACTATATAAAGAAAAAGTGAATGTAGTCATTTTTGCACTCTTAATATGAACACATATGTATTATGACTGATAGATACCACACAGCAAGACGAATGCTACAGTAAAAACCCCAATTACACTAATTGCCATGTAATTAAACAAATGCACACATCATTTTGAATAAATAATCTTATTTGAAATAAACAGAATTTCTTACAAAGTCTTTAAGCTTACTTTCAATATAGCTTTCGACATCTTGAGGTTCTTTTCTTTTATAATTTTATTTTTGGCTTTTTTACAATAGACACACACAAGACATAAAACATCCAGTACCCTTATACAAAATAACAGAAAGAGAAAAAAAAAAAGGACAAGGGGTACATGTCAAGAATAAGTGCAGAGCTGCCAGACGACAGCAATATAAGCAAAACAGGAAACCCCTTCAGGGTAAAGAGTGAGAAAAAACAAACAATCAAACAACAGAAAAAAAAATCAAACAGCCATAAAAAAAGAAACACACACACATACGGGTGAGAGACTGCCAGAATATTAGTCAGCATACTGTACAGGGTAAAGCAGAGTTTGCACAAAATAAAGATATAACATAGCAACAAAGCTCATGAGGTTCTTTTCTTATAGTAAAGCTCATATATATCTATGAAGGGTCCTGATAGAAGCCCTGCTCCTAACACTGTGATAAATGGGCTTCAGTGTATGTACATTCAAACCAATTAAAAGTATTCAAAAGGCAGTGAATAAATATTTCTGTGGACTTTCTGTCTCTTCTCATCATTTTTGCACTCTTAATATGATCACACTCATGTATTATGACTGATAGATACTACTCAGCAAGTCAAATGTATAAACCACAATTATACTAAATGAAATGTTTTTAAATGTGTGCTTGTTTGTATTTATTTATTTTTCCTGTACTCATTCCTGTTTTAATCTCGTATTTTCACAAAAAGCCCTTCTAGGGAGAGGTGTTGCAAATTAGCATCCGCTATAAGCACTATGATACTTGCATCAGATAGCCGTTTCCAAGTTGTCTATGTACATTGTATTGGTCCCTATCAAATAAACCACGAAATGAAATGAAATGAAATATTAATTGCTATGTAATTAAACAAATGCACACATCATTTTGAATAAATAATTTTATTTGAAATTAACAGAATTTCTTACAAAGTCTTTATGCTTACTTCCAATATATTTTTCGACATCTTAAGGTTCTTTTTTTATAGTAAAGCTCATATATCTATGAAGGGTCCTGATAGAAGCCCTGTTCCTAACACTGTGATAATTTGATTGAAATGTATAAACCACAATTATACTAATTGCCATGTAATTAAACAAATGCACACATCATTTTGAATAAATAATTTTATTTGAAATAAACAGAATTTCTTAAAAAGTCTTTATGCTTTCTTTCAATATAGCTTTCGACATCTTGAGGTTCTTTTCTTATAGTAAAGCTCATATATCTATGAAGGGTCCTGATAGACAGACACCATCTGTTTTTTGCACTGCCCCTTTAGTCCTATTCACGTTGTTCACATGTATATAATATTTATTTATTTACACTACTGTTATCGCACATAATTTATTTATAATTTATTTATAATGCACATATTTATTTACCTTTTATTTACCCTTATAACATAATTTTGCTAGTGTTCTTATCTTGCTCACCTTGGATATTTTTTATTCTTATTTATTGTATGCCCTGTCCTAGTCTTATTTTATGAACTGTCTTTTGTTAGAATCTGTGCTGCTGTGAAACTGAAATTTCCCCACGGGGATAAATAAAATGCTATCCTATCCTATACTAGAAGCCCTGCTCCTAACACTGTGATAAATGGGCTCCATGTATTCCGACGGGGCGCCCCTCCTGGCCAATCAGGGTGGCTGCAGCAGCCTCGACACCCCCCCAGCGGCCGCACAGGCGCACTGAGCGCCACACTGCCATTTTGTGGCAGAGGCTACTCTGCTAAAGCGGGAGAGGGATTAAAACAAACTGCGAAGAAGAGCCCGCGTTTCCTCACCAGCCCGCTAAACTTTGTAGCGCAGACCCTCCGCTTTCGGTGGAGTTAAACGGGGGGAGAGAAACACACCAAAAGAGGTAAAGTACCACTACTTTTCCCGATGAGGGGGGGAGTTTGCAGGATCTTTAATCGGCCTCTAGGTGTCACGATGGGGCTCTGAGGTCCGGGCAGCTCGTCGGAGAGTGTTTGTCTCCCTCTATCGTTATCGAAAACCCCCTCAAAATACGTTTAAATAACACAAGTTGTCATAAATGTACACGCAATCCGCCGTGTTTTACACGCATCTGTAAATATACCGTCGAGGATAACTTACGAATACTTCGACGATTTGCTTGGGAGAGTTTTTAGGCCGAGGCGTCCATTTTCTCTTCTTTGTTTCCCGTCTTTACAGCCTGGAAACTGGCGGGTTTAAGTTATCGCCCTGAAGCTAACGTTAGCATCGATGTTAACACAAGCGTAACGCAAACAAAACACTCCTATATTCACGGGGATTAAACACAAACAAACCTTGTCGCATTTTGCCCAACCGACCGTCACTTTATAACGCGATACAAACGGTTTAATTAGACATGTATTTGAATTAATCACGTTAGCTTAGCATGGTTAGCTCGGAGGCTAGGCCCTTCCCCACCCCGTTGCCCTGAGTAACGCTGCGTCTCAAAAAAGTGTCGGAAAACGCCCGAGTTCCCGAGAATAACCACGGCAAATCTCAGTATTTAGTATTTAACTACTATAACGTCGCATCTAATGTTAAAAATATTGAATTTTAAGTTTGTTAAGCTTTCCAGGAAGCGAGGTAAACACACGGGAGACGGTAACGTTAAGGCCAGCAAGGAAGAGAATGACGAGGCATTCACAGCTAAACGGAGATTCACAAACACTAAATACACGACTTGTGTTCACCCGAAATCAGCCTTCCTCCATTGTCCAATATTGCATTTATCTTCCTTTTTTTCCCCCGTCGTCGTGTTGTGCTCGGGATTGGCAGATGTTGTTGCACCCGCCGCCCGCTTGTCTCTCTTTTCTCTAAAGCCCACATAGAGATATATATTATAGCAGAGAGCTCCCTCTACGATTCGGCTTGGAGAGCTACAAAAATACCGCTGTATAAATGCTGGGCGAGGAGGCGACGGCGCCTCAGTGTCACTGCCATGTTGTGGTAAATTTGTTATAACATTAATTATGAGTCAAAGGATCTGTGAAGGCCTTTACCAGAGCCTCCCCACCATTTATCAACGTAAAGACAAGAGGACATAGAGTCCTGCAATCAAACAGATGTTGTTGTTGTTGTCACAGACATGACTGTGCAGCTGCTATACTCCTTGTCAGTAATGATTACAAACAGTTTACATTTACCAAGTTGTTTGTATTCAACCCGTTAAGATCAGGATGCATCTGTGATATTTTTAAATTAGTTGATTACACTCAGAGTCCATCTTATTAGGTACTTTGGTTGTTAATGTTAATAACCACTCCATTTATAATGCACATATTTATTTACCTTTTATTTACCCTTATAACATACTTTTACTAGTGTTCTTATCCCTTGGATATTTTGTATTATTATTTATTGTATGCCCTGTCCGATTCTTATTCCTATTCTAATTCTTATTTTATTTTATTTTATGAACTGTCTTTTGTTAGAATCTGTGCTGCTGTGAAACTGAAATTTCCCCACGGGGATAAATAAATTGCTATCTATCTATCTATCTATCTATCTATCTATCTATCTATCTATCTATCTATCCTAAATATGAGTCATGTCGCTGTAACAGGCATATACTACTAACACTATAATTATGCAGGCATGGTCAAAGGGTTTAATTACTGTTTTACTAAATACTCATATTGTTTTACTCCGTGACCTGCACAGTCTTTAGATCTAGACACAGACCAATTAATGGACCTGGGTGAATGTTTGGCAATTCAGCATGGACCAAAATCACCAGTTATTTTTTTCTGTGCACTCAAAAAAAAAAAGGCCATTAAGATGTTGAGCTTGTGAAATGTTCAGAAATCATTTTTAAGGCCTGTGTTTATCCATCTATTGCCTGTGGTTGTTCTGTGTTTGTAAACCTGTAGGCAAAACCCCTGCTTTAAGCATTCTTATCTTGTACAAAAACTTAGAAAAACAGCTTTTGTGAATATCTGAGAACAGTCAAAATAGCCCAACTGATACCTTTTTTTTTATATATAAGACTGATACTGATATTGGTATTTGGGAGGTTTAAAAATCTGATACCAATAGTAACAAAACCGATTGTAACAAAACTAAAATATTAAATATACAAACCACTTTTGGTACCGAGTCCTTAGATTTTTTTTCTTCTAAGAAGTGTGAGCAAGATACACACTTAGAGGGATATTTTACAGTCAAAAAAATGAACTTGACAGTGCTCTCTCTTCTTTTTACTTATTGGCCCAGCTCTAGTGTGAAACGTCCCACAATAATAATGTTTCTTTAGTGTCCCACACTGTGTTTGGCCCTGTTCACACCTGGCATTAGAATGCGTCTCCACATGCGTCTTCGGTGACCACTTGTGATCGGATCTCACTTCCCCGCTCTATATGCAAATAAACACGTAGTAAACACATGGCTAATACAGCAGACATTGCAACATAAGATTAGAGTAATGTCTGTAGTAATATCCTACATATTCAAGAATTCAGGTACATTTTATTATCATCAAATTATAAGGTTATTGTCTACCGATGATCCCCAAGGACCGCTGTGCCGCCGACACCGCTGCCTTTGCCAGGCAACAGCGGCGTACAGAGCTTCAGAGCCGGGGATGAGAGAGAGTGTGTTGGTGTCAGCTCTGTGCAGAGCACTGTAGCCGACAGTATGGTAATAATGCACTTCCTGTGCCTAGTCTGATAGTCTGTATACAGCCTATAGATACGATATTTTTTAATATGTTGCTATCCACGTTATTCCTAGCCCCCATGATGCCTTGCGTGATACAGATATAACAGACCGCAGAATGCCGTGATTGACCAATCAGAATCGAGTATTCAACACAGCCGTGTAATAAGCTACGTTATCGACTCCGCTGCCACAGACGGTGAAGCGATGAAAAATCTGAAAAGGTCTGAGGCAGTTCAGTACTTCCACGTAACACGTTTTTTTTTTTTTTACACACAGATAACCGTACTTAAACTACTTTTAGTCTAATGCTGCCCTGCACTCCGTGCTATAAACTGCCTTACATTTTAAACTGTACAGAAAATAGTAAAAGTAATAATGCGGCGATTATTTGAATAATAATCGACTAATTCCCAGTGATTTTCGAATAGTGTTTTTGCTTAGAATGCACATCCCTAGTGGAAACGGCAGACCAGCGCTCACGTCTGCCTGTTTAGTCACATGAGGACGTCAGTTGAGCAGACGGTCCTTAATGTGGTCCAGGACACATTCGCGTACACACTGCTAAAAGAATGAATCCAGATGCTGCCCAAACCACCTCCGAATGTGGTCTAAGCGATCGGATCTCAATGCGTTTTCATCGCATCCACTCCTGTACTTAGAGCTGTCCACTTGTGATCGGATCACCCAAGACGCATGTTAAAACCAGGTCTGAACAGGGCCTGTGAAACTGAACACATGCACACACATTTAAGTTAAAAAGTATGAATCTTGGCCCTGCTTTCAGCAGTTAAAGCAGAAAGCATCATGCAAAGTTTTAGTGTCACACAGTTCTCTGCTTTAAATTGATGTTCACAAAAGCAGTTCTTATTTGGAGTTTTTGTGTAACCTCAGTGTTGATATCAGTTGTAGAAATGTTTTCCACTTGTTTGTATGAATTCCCCATGCAGTTTTATTTGTTTATAAGTGCAGCTGTGTTACATTTCCCTCTTCCTTCCCTCAGGTTGGCAGGGACAGTCAGGTAGCAGACATTTGAATCAGCAAAGCTCAGGGCGTTCAGCAGCAAAGCAAGATCACCGTTAACACAGCCCTGCATGCTGCAGCCCAGTCTACAGAAATCATGTCAATCACAGTCAATTTATCGTTGCTATTCCAGGTAACACTAGTAGTGTTAAGTCCCAACAATTTTACGACAGTGGGTTGTTTGAAATATGTCACACCCAGACACACCCTTTTTCACAGAACTCGTGGGTCAGAAGTCAGTAGTAGTGGTAATAGCTACTCCGTGCAGCGAGCCATGTAGACAGCCAAAGATGTCAATCAAAGAGACTGAGATTCAAAGCAGTTGAACATAGAGCGAAATTAAGCTCTGTTAGCCAACTCACTGCGAGTGGATTCAATATTATGTGAACTGAGCATGTACAGAGCTTGTATTTGGCGTATAATTTCTGGCTGTCAGTCCCGACAAGCAGTATTTAATGTTTTCCTGTAACTGAAAAAACAATTATTTGGTGGTAATGTATCACTCTTTCCCGGTAGTACTATACTATTATCAGTTTTGTGCTTGTATAAGAGAGTATTAGAGCTGAAACAATTAGTTGATTAACCACGTTTTGATAATTGATTGTTAAAGCTAGGGATGCACCGATCAAACTTTTTCAGTCCCGATAGCGATACCTGGACTTTGGGTATCGACCGATACTGAGTACCGTTCCGATACCAGTGTATTATTAATAAGCTTTATGCCTCACTGTGTGGAAGTGATTGAGATCTTTTTTTTATGTTTAGGGCAACAACAGGCCCGACTTAAACATTGCTTTCCTAACTTTGTAAAACAAAATGTAACAAATAAATAAATATACATTTATTGAATTGTTATTTGTTAGTAAAATAATAATGAATTATAGTTCAGGTGTAAACCTTTTTAATGTTGCAACAAATTGGTCAAAACTTAAACAGAAATTAAAATTCAAGTACATAATGTATATAGTATATAACATAGAATTGAATTCCATCAGACCAGATAAGAAATAGGCCTACAACCATCTCCAGTATGTGAACACACAGATGCACAACCAAAACAACTTAAGCGAGCGAGTCTGAGCCGTTGTTTCGCTAACTTTAGGGCTAACCCCTTCACTTTAATCAGCAGGTGACCAGTAAGACACAGGAACTTGGCCTGGGAGTTGTAGCTTTTATTAACAGATAGCCTTAACTGTACACACTGCATTGTTACGTTCACAGCTATAACCGCTCTCTCTCTGTCTCTATCTTGGCCGCACATAGGACACTAGCTAACGTTAAGCACACAACCTACGCACTGAGTTATTCCTTAAAGGAGTTTGCTACTTGTATAACACATTTTAGTTTTAAAAAATCATCTTAAAAATACATAATTCTCAGATGATTACCCTGCTGGGTTTGCAATACACGAAACCCGGATTTCCCACCTGTTTTGTGTTGAGTTGCAGGGAAAATGTGCATATTCTTCCATGGTATAAGACTGAACACCACTGTTATATAGCAAACGTGTTTCCAGTTGATGGATTACAAAGCCTGGGGTTGATGTAATACACTGCTAGATGATGTTTGTTTCCACACTGCCATATTTCAGTTCCTACCCAGCATGGACGGAGGGCCAACAGAGGGTGTAGGGGTGGACGAAGTCCCCACCAAAGACTTCCCCTCTATCCAGGCCGTTCACAGCCAGGATGCCATGGTGGCTGACCTCCTCCAGCAAGCTGCAGAGGCCGGGGGCGTGGTAGAGGGACAGGTTGGAGTCGTCATGGAACAAGGTTCTTACTAATTGGAGATGAAATGGTCCCACAGCCGATATGTAAAAGAGCACAGAGTAGTAGATTTCTATTGCAAGTAGAAGCAATTTTTTGTGGAGAATGTGGTTAAATGTTTTATTCCCAGCAATGTTGTGTTTCAGGTCATGGGGAAGGAATGGTGGCAGCCACCCATGCCCAGCAGCAGCTGATGGAAGCTGGGGTGGATGGTGGAGCAGGGGTTGAAATGATGGTTATGGAATCATTGGATCCCACCCTGTTGCAGATGAAGACTGAGGTAAGCTCACTGTTAAGAGCTTTGTGTTTGATGTGACATGATAGTTGCCCAGTCTTGGCAGTCAAAGCAGGACACATGTTCACAAGAAAGTTGTATTTATGCTGATGTCACTCTAGTTTTAGAAGTGAAATCAGCTAGGAGACCAAACAGGCCTTCCGGAGTATGTTGCTTAGCCCAACATATCATGTACCAGCCCATTAAAATGAAGTTGATGTGCAGGTGATGGATGCTGCAGTGGGAGGACCATCAGGGACTGTGGGTGGAGCTCACCAAGCAACTGTAACAACAGTGGACCAGACTCAAATCATCACACTACAGGTAGTGGCTCTTTTGAAGCCATTTCATGTGATAGCATTCTCCAGTTATTTCATCTTTTATCCCTGTTGGGGGGGGGGATCTGGATTCACAATCTGTCATTCAGCTTTCAAAGGTACAGTCGGTAACATTAATTAAAATAATCTTTTTTCATATTTGCTTAAACTATCTCTATATCCTGACAATAGTACATGAAACATATTCAAAACAGGTTCCTCTGCCGCCTTGAAAACATTTGAAGTGAGATATAGGCATTACAGTAACAGAATCTTGATTCATATTTGATCAGCGCTGCCGAGTTTGACAGTTTGTGACCGTGGTTTGAGCTTCGCGAGCAGTGATTGACAGCTGTGTTAGAGTCTCCTCAGCTCTGATTGGTTGTTTTCCTTCGGCTGTGGTGGAATCTTGCTAATGTCATAAGGAGCACTAGGAGTAGGCGGATTTTGTTCATAGACTATCTGTCTCATATACTACTGTGACAGTTTGAGCAAATATGACAAGATATAATTTTTTATTAATGTTACAGACTGTAACTTATAGGTGTTAAAATCTCAGATGGCTTAGATACTCTAAGGTTTTGAATCTTAATTTTGAGTCTTAATATTGAACCTGTTGATTCCCTGGACATATGTGCTGACCTCAGCTCTCTCCGTTCTCAGGTGGTAAACATGGAAGAGCAGGCAGCTCTGGGTCTGGGTGAGCTTCAGCTGGTCCAGGTGCCTGTTTCTGCCACCACTGTGGAGGCCCTGCAGCAAGGCACCTTTGTAGACACCACTGCTATGCCGAAGGACGGAGACCCAGTCATCTGCCACACCCTGCCGCTGCCTGAGGGCTTTCAGGTACACAACAGACACACTCATAGTAGGGCTTTAACTCAAACAAATATGCATGACTGCATTTGGAATTTGGCAATTGCATCACTTTTAGGCCCCAGTAGAGCTGTGGCTATCAATTATTTTAGTAATCGAGTATTCTACTAATTATTCCATCAATTAATCGAGTAATCGGATAAAAATACTTTTGCTTTATTAAGGAGCAATAGTAAACATACAAAAGAGAAAATAAGATGAGTCTTAAAAAGAACAGCTGATTGGTTCCCTTTTTAGAAAAATCTACATTTTCGTTGCTTAAATTGCATACAATAACATCTGTCAAAACTAAACCCATTTAATGCTTTTAAGTGCCATATTACATTCTGGGTTTTAAATAAAACATTTTCTGAAATGCAAGCTGGAGCCGATCCCAGCTGACATTGGGTGAAGGCGAGGCCAGACTATCACAGGGCTGACACAGAGACAGACAACCATGCACGCTCACATTCACACCTTCGGGCAATTTAGAGTCAACAATGAACATAACCTGCATGTCTTTGGACTGTGGGAGGAAACCAGAGAAAACCCCAAATAGTAACATAAATAGTAAAAGATAATTTCAGACACTGGGTGGACACATTTCTACCGTTGGACAGTATATACCGTCATATCGCCCAACCCTAACTTAAAATACATCTATTACACTTATCTTGATCAGCCAGTGTGTTCTCTAAAACACAGTAGAGAAGACAGTAAAGAAGCGGTCGGCATTTGATCTGCTTCATCTTTTGGATGATACCGATCCATTAAAATATGCCTGGATCTGCTCCAATACCAATCTTTAGACTTATGTTCCAATAAGTAAATGAACTGCTTATAATTCCATCGGGCACATCATTTGTACCTGTGCTGAGGTGTCTTTTGCACCTCAGCACCTACAGAAGAAAACGAGACACAAGGACTTGTCTTAGTGATTAATTGACTAAAGAATGAATGCATTTGATGTGCAGGTAGTTAAGGTTGGAGCTAATGGGGAGGTGGAGACAGTGGAGCAGGAGGAGGGAGTAGAAGTCCACCACGAATTGGAGGAAGATGAGGAGGTGGGGAACCAGCTGCTGGACGAAGGGGAGGATGAACCCATTCAGCCTCCTAATGATGACACAAACTGGGCTAAAGACCCCGACTATCAGCCCCCATCTGGAGTTTTCAAGAAATCCAAGAAGGCAAGTTAGTTGTGTGGCACCAATCTCTTTGTTATAGGGGATGTGAGGCTCTGCTCTGTAATTGGACTTGTACAACATGTTGACAGGTGTATCTTTAATTGTCATCAGCTGTCAATGAGGTTTATTGACTGTTAACCCTGTTTGTCCAGGGTAAAAAGAGTCGTTTGCGTTATGCTGAAGGAGACAAGGACATGGATGTCAGCGTGTATGACTTTGAAGAGGAACAGCAGGAGGGCCTTCTGTCTGAGGTCAATGCTGAGAAAGTGGTGGGCAACATGAAACCACCCAAACCCACCAAGATCAAGAAGAAAGGTGAGACACTGCTGTTTGCTGGACTGAGGGCATAATGGTAATGACACCGTAAAGCTTTGTTTATACTCGCCCGAGACAGCGTGGCGTGGGCCTCCATAGATGGCGCGCGCACTACAAGCATGCACAGAGGTGTTTATGCTCATGTTGTTCGTTGCAGTATGCTCCGAAACGCCAGGAGGCGTACCAACAAAATATTCTGTGGATAAGCAGGAAGTCAATGAGTGTTACCGGAAAGGAGAGTAGGTTGCCTGGCAACAGTAGTAAACACTAAACACCGTCGTACGTACCGCCACACATTACATTTGTGTACTGTAATTATTACTGTCGCTTACCTCCAAGTCTCAATTACTTTCCGTCTCTCGGTGCTTCCCCTCGGGTCGCCACTCTTTCCATGAGACTTTTTTTTTAGCTTTTACACAACGATCTCTCATATTCTTTCACAGCCTGCAGCAGAATGCCTCTTCTTTCCCCAGTGTGTAGCCTATTTCTTTCCAAGTATTTAACGTCATGTGACTGTTCCTGTGGTTTCTCAATGAACAGTTGTAGTGATGTCTGTAGAGGCGAACCAGCTCGGCCAGTCTTCCCTCAAAGGCGTCCATGTTGAAATGAAACACGCAGCGCAGTCTGGACATAGTTACAAAAATTCACCATGCGAAAGCCGTGATGATACGCCGGCTTCACTACAGGGAACAAAAACCAAGCTTGTTTTCACACCTGTCATTTGGTCCGGACCAAGCGAAAAAATGATACATTGTTGTATTTATACTCTGGTCCGGGTCCTGTTCACACTGACTTTTTAAATAAATAGTAGACAAATATTTAGTATAAATAGTAAACATGAAGTAATACAGACTGTCAGGTAACTCTTTAATGGGACAGTTTGAGCGATTGTCATCCTGCATCATCAAGTCCCACGTGGGGAAATCAAATTCCGGTGACTGACCAGCCCTCAACTAAAAGGGCCCCAAACAGTTGTTGATTTATTGTGATGTTTAGATAGAAATCAAAAAATATTGAATTTGCTACTATTCTAACTCATTGCACCCCAAAATAACGTACAAAGGGCCCCCAAAAGCACTTTAAAAATATGCAACTCAACTGTAAACTTACTGTGTACCAGTGGAGGCTGGTCCATAGAGGATGAGGAGGTCGATCCTCCTCTATTTTTGAGAGGCAAGAGGGAGATCAAAATATGAAAAAAGAGTAACTGGTTGAAATGCATCATTACCAAATCTCAGTATCATTTATAAAATATGTTTTCTTTCTTCTTTGGAAAAAATCCATTATTCAAATCCTTGTTGTTCCATAGGATTTTTTTTATTTTTTTTTTCAAAATTCTGTTGTCCAAAAAATGACTCAAATTGTAATTGAAGACTATTATAATCAGTTATTGATGTTTTTATTTTACATGTGTGAAGAGTTTATTTTTCATTTGTGCTCCAGATGCAATGTGTAGTATGCCATTAATTTGCAGTGAGTCAGTGGCTATGGGCTATTTTGATACAAACACTGTAATTGAATGTGAGGTCTGTGTGTCACCGTTGTGTGTTAGGAGTGAAGAAGACGTTCCAGTGTGAGCTGTGTAGCTACACGTGCCCTCGACGCTCCAACCTGGACAGACACATGAAGAGCCACACAGACGAGAGACCTCACAAATGTCACCTGTGTGGAAGAGCCTTCAGGACGGTCACCCTGCTAAGAAACCATCTCAATACACACACAGGTATACACCACCACACATCTTTATAACAATATTAGACTCCAATTGAGACCAAAAGAGTAGTAGTAGTTTAAGAAGAGAAAGAAGAACTGTTGAGTTTTCCAATACCGTGCTGCAAGGATAGCTGACACGTGTCTTTGTGTTTTTATTTATGCAGGAACTCGTCCACACAAGTGCACAGACTGCGATATGGCTTTTGTGACCAGTGGAGAGTTGGTTCGTCATCGTCGCTACAAACACACACACGAGAAACCCTTCAAATGCTCCATGTGTGACTATGCCAGTGTGGAGGTAATACGAGCTGCTGTCTGCTCTGTGTTTTTGAATTTTTGCAAAGTGCAATGTGTTACGGTTGCTACACTAATCTGCATCCACATCCACTCATCCAGGAGTGAAGAAGAGTAAAGGGTTATTCACAGTTCTGTAGTCAGTAGCACTGGAGGGAGGGAGCTAAAATGTGTTTTGTTTCGGACAGTAGATATACAACTGCTCTGCGTCCAAAATAGTAACTAACTGCCGGGCCTATATAATAGCAGATCCATTTTTTTGCTGTAGCGTTGTAATATGTGACTGTGTTTGTGTGTGCATGATGTGTAGGTGAGCAAACTAAAGCGTCACATTCGTTCCCACACCGGTGAGCGTCCGTTCCAGTGCAGTCTTTGCAGCTACGCCAGCAGAGACACATACAAGCTGAAGAGACACATGAGGACACACTCAGGTAAAACTGACACCGCGGCTGCTTTTCTTCACTGTTGATGCATTGGAGGAAGAACAAGGGGCATATGCCAATTTTCTGAGATATAGGACCGGTATTGTTTTTATTTTAGGGGGAAAGCACTTTTAAATTGTACACGTTTTCATATGAAAGGTGCTTTTTTTTTTAGCTCCCTTACAAAAGAATGTATTCCAATCAAATGGATAGGAGGTCATTTGAGCTTTTGCTAAACCCCTCCCCCCAATTCGTTGTCCACTACCACCAACTACAGAACTATAATTTTCACTTTAGGCAATAATGATGGATGCAGGATTGCTAAAATCTATACTTTTGGGGAAATTCATACATTGTGTTTCATACCTCCTACCCTATTATTACCTCTTATCATTCTTTTGTATTAATGATCTGTTGGATCATAAACATTAATGAGAACATTGAACAATGATTGAACCTGTGCACATTCTCAAACCTCTTCTCAGGAGAGAAACCTTATGAGTGCTACATCTGCCATGCCCGATTCACCCAGAGTGGAACCATGAAGATGCACATCCTGCAGAAGCACACAGAGAATGTGGCCAAATTCCACTGTCCACACTGTGACACCGTCATCGCACGCAAGAGTGACTTGGGTAACACACACACACACACACACACACACACACACACACACACATACATTAGAGATGATTGTGATTAGTCGACTAGCCGATTAAACAATGTTGCCACCCTCGCTAGTCAGTACCAGAAATACTAGTCGGTTAAACCTATTAATATTTTATTAATGTACACATGTAAATTCTATATTGACATATTCTGTCTCTGCTATTGCTGTGAAGAGCTGCTGCTGCTCCTCCTGCAGCAGCGGCAGCTCTCCGCTCTGATCTGAACTCATCAGCTGCCCCTGACTCACTTCCATCCCTGTGGCGTTATCCCGGCCCCCGCCTCCTCTTTCTGAAATAGCATCTCAGTTCAGCAGTCAGTCTGGTTTTCTCCTGATCAGCTGGACTACCCTGCAGCACACTGAAACTCTCTTACTAGCTAAGCACGTATGCTTCAGACTCAAGCTAGCGACCTAGCGTGTCATGAATCAACAAAAGGCTAACCAGCTAGCTCAATGAATCAAACTTGCACGCTTAGATAGCAATGGTATAAGCGATGCTAAACCATGACTCCTCTTCAGTCAGAAAGTCCCGCTGGCGTTTCATCAAATATTACACCACACACCCGGTTCGTGAGGCGCATTTCTAACCTGGCTGGAGCGGACACCGGGGACATTGATTTCATCGGCATTTAAAATACGATTTGGTTATTGAAAAATGTGATAAATGATTTCAAATGGCTCTTATAATTACTCAATATATTTTCGGATAATGTTTAACCTTATAGATTAAATTGGGCTACATTTTGACCGTTTTCTAAGTGTTACCTTACTTTTAGTCTAGTCTAAGTTTAAACTTCGGTTCAAACATCAGGGAAAGTAGTCGCTAGGAACATCCCTAATGCACACATTGTAAACTTACCAGACAGACAAGATAGTTTACTTGCCATGTTTTTTTCACTCCCATCATCCAAACCCATCATCATTTCATCCATGTCCATCTGCAGGTGTCCATCTTCGTAAGCAGCACTCCTTCATTGAGACTGGAAAGAAGTGTCGTTACTGCGACGCCGTTTTCCACGAGCGCTACGCTCTGATCCAGCATCAGAAGTCCCATAAGAACGAGAAGAGGTTCAAATGCGACATGTGTGACTACTGCTGCCGCCAGGTGTGTGTCTACAAGTATCTTTGTATAGCTGTCTGTTTTTTGTCGAGGCTTTCGTCATACAGAAGTAGGTGTGGTTTCATCCCTCAGCCCCTTGCCCAGTTTTTAGCATTTTTTTTTAATTTATGCAGTGGGTGGACCTAGGCTCAGACCTGGGGGGTGAAGTTACACTTTAACAAGACTAAGAGTCTACATCCATGATAGCATCTGTGAGTTGCAATGTTTACCATGTCAGTAATTTACTGTATCCTGCTTCTACTATAGTCACTTGCCAAAGAACAAAAACTAAGACCAATAATTTATATTTTCATGCGTTTTGCAACCAAAATCTAGAGTTTTTCACAATCCATTCACTCTGTTTCCCTGGTAACCATGAGGGTTTACTAATACTTGGAAAAATCCTTACGATCCCATAAGGTTCCCATGCAATGGAAACGTTACTACTCCAGTAAAAAGGACGGACCTTAGCTACGACTTGGCAATGGGAGACATTTCTAGTCCGCTCAGCTCATAGAACCCTTTGGCTCAGATACAAGCCAGAAAGCTAACGTTATGCTAGAAAGATTGAAAGTCAATAACATGGAGTGCGTTGACAAACAGTAAATATAATTTCACAGTATTTTTAACAACAAGATTAGCTAGCTATTCGGCCATGACATTGTCCCAAAATCAATATCAAGAGTTTCACAAAGAAATGAGAGGCCATGTATACTGTCGGCCGCAGCCTGAAGTAGCACTTTGAATAGAGAATGAGGTGTGACTTCATTGCTTATGTGTTAGTATCAGTTCAGAGGGGTAAACTTACTTCTTGCAGCTTGTGTGTTACAGTCGCCACCCTTTATGTGTTCAGAGGATGAGGAGACACTGAAAGACTAATGTTAGACTGTGTTGTAAATAAGATATTACATTTTTTTGTAGCCAGCGCGTTAATTTAGAACGGTGAACAGACCGTTTCACTGGAACTACTTACTAAGTGTCCATTATCAGGAATTAATGGACATCATGCAGCCGATCAGAATCGAGTATTCACTCAGATCATGGTATAAACCTTTTGAACTATAAATGCTGTCTGCACAGGCAAAACCCAAAGCTGAAATTGAGAATAGACATACAGAGCTATTTATTGTGTGAATAATAAATATAATAGGACACACCTGGGCAACAATAAACACCTGTCAGTCACATGATCCAATAACTTTGCTCATTCGGTGGGCGGGTTCAAACAAAAGGTGCCATCTTCCAAGTTCTTTTACAGATCTAGAAGTAAATACAGAAATAGAAGCTGAAATGCTGAGCTCTATATTGTGAAGTCAAACCCAAATGTTTTCAGTGTACAGCAAAAATAAAGGAATTGGCCTCGCTGTTCCAATAGTTTTGGAGAGGACTGTATGGTACTGTCTGTGTAACTGTGTTTTTTTGTTTTTTAAACTGTGTGTCGCATGCTGCCGGGTCCAGGAGCGCCACATGGTCATGCATCGTAGAACCCACACTGGAGAGAAACCCTACGCCTGCAGCCAGTGTGAGAAGACTTTCAGACAGAAGCAGCTGCTGGACATGCACTTCAAACGCTACCACGACCCCAACTTTGTCCCCACTGCCTTCGTCTGCCCCAAGTGTAGCAAGACCTTCACTCGCAGGGTAACGACTCTCTTTTTACCTGTCACACACCTGAAGTCAACTCTTAGCTGGTTCAACATGGATTAATGGGTAGTAAGTTTATAAAGGTCAACAGACTATCTAACAGTGTGTTCTTGTAGAACACCATGGCTCGCCACTCTGAGAACTGCAGTGGCGAGGTGGAGGATGCCGAGAATGGAACGCCACCCCCAAAGAAAGGGAGGAGAGGAAGAAAGCGAAAGATGAGGAGCAGGAGAGACGACGATGACAGCGGTGAGAATTTAACTTTGTATGCAAGCGTGGTGCTGTGTTTGCTGTGTTCTTTTTTATAGGGGGTAGAATCATAGATCAGTAAATACACATAATCAGATTACATACATACATATCACACACACACATATATATATATATATGTGCACATACATCTCTATGGGGGCAGCTTAGACAGTGTCCAACACAGATACCCAGAAGGGACACAACCACAACATATGATAGAGATGGTTCTGATCAGTTTATCTGAGGTCTGTCTTTGTTGTGTCTCTGTGTAATGCAGAGGAGGATCAAGCTGAACTGGATGAGGAGGATGAGGAGGAGGAGGGCGAGGGCGAGGAAGAAGCATTACTGCTACAGGAAGAGGAGGGGCCAGACAGCATGGAACTGGACCAGGCCCCTGCCGCCATCCCAATACCGGCTCCCGACGAGCCACCGGTCAAGAGGAAACGAGGCCGACCCCCAAAGAACGCCCCCAAGCCTCCGACACCCAGCAAATCAGTCAAGGTGGCTGCCAAGGCGACTGCTTCTGGTGAGACTGACAGGATTTATTAGACCAGTTGATGTTGAGCACTTTCATGGAAAATGGGTTGTATTTAGTCTTGGGGTGAGGTGGTCACATGTAATATTTAAGTTTAGTGTGGTTCCCGTCAGTCATGGTCAAACTGCTGACTGGAACTATCAAAGTATTGCAGCTGATGATAATGACTGATTCACTAAAAGATTTCAGACTGGATGTTATTTTACTGAATGTTCCATATCGTACTGAATATACACAAAGGTTGTCTAATAATAATAATAATAATAACTTTATTTGTATAGCACCTTTCATACATAAAATGCAGCTCAAAGTGCTTTACAGTATGGCATTAAAAACAACACAGTAGAAATAAAATACAAGGAATGAATAAGTTAATAAAATAGAATATCGGGCAACAGCGTTTAGAAAAGGTCGGTGCATACAAATGTCGTTATTATGTGTGCCAATGAACTGTAAAACTAGAAATCTTAGCTGGCTTCTTGGACCTTTCCATGTCTCCTATAATACAGGGTTGTACAGTGTGACATATACAGTATGTTGCACGTGCTACGAAAAGAACAGTCTGTCCGATGAATGAAATTGCCGCAGTAGCACTCGTGCGATGCCTGTGTGAGGCAGAGCCACTCGTTTCTTTGAGCGACATCACAACCATAACCGGTAATTCAAAATGAAGAGAACTATAGATTGTCTTTTCGTCATGGAATTGCTGCGGTGCTCGTTACATCTGTAGACTGTTTGGGACGCAGTAAACTCAGTAGCGATAATAATGCTACATTGTGAGCAACAAATCTGTGTTAAATTCGGCAGGATGAGAGCTAGTTAATGGGACGTGTCATTGATTTACATTATGATTCAGGCTATAGTTCAGGCTCTATTCAGTAAAAAATGGGCGAAGGTAATCATAAGAACGGTGTCACAATGTGTTCAAATGTAATCTTGTAAAATGTAGTTTTTGACGGGAAACTTGAATAAATCCAGTTGTTTGAAGGAGACGTTTTCACAGCAATATAAAATAGATATTAGAGAGAGAATTATGACCTGTTGAACTTCCTAACAAAAAACAGTATGCAATCTGTAATTAATAGGGGGGTGACGATTCACTCAGCTCACGATAGGATACGATACGATACGATACGATACGATACGATACGATACGATACGATACGATACGATACGATACACGATATTGGGTTCTCGATCTCGATACGATGCGATATTATAACAATAATACTCGTGTTTACAGTTAGCTGTTAGCCGCCGAGCTAATGCGCCCTGCTCATGTAAACATAGCGGCGGAGGATGAGAGACAGCGGACGGAGCAGATTGAAACGTTGCTTTCCTACATGTTTAACTGTTTCATCGTGTTTATGCTTGTTGAACAGGTACAATAACGAATTTTGGCTTTACACTTGCAAAGTTTTATTGCACTTACTACAGCAAAGAGCGTAGCGTCAACTCGTTACTCCACCGCAGCCTCTCTGATCAGCTCTTCACTGACTGCGCTGTGTGTGGAGCTCTGATAAGGCCTATGAAAGGAGGCTGGGTCACGGGGGTGTGACACATGCGCAGTGTAACTGAAGCTGCGGTC
The DNA here is from genome assembly GCA_916701645.2 of Sebastolobus alascanus. Lineage (NCBI taxonomy): Eukaryota > Metazoa > Chordata > Actinopteri > Perciformes > Sebastidae > Sebastolobus > Sebastolobus alascanus. Next base: position 2,180,303 of record CAKAOJ020000006.1, read on the forward strand.
GTGCGTTGTGATTGGTTCGATTTCATTGAGGGCAGACCAGATTTTACTGCGCATGTGTTGTACCCCAAAGATATGACTTGTACTCAGCGTCCTTCCACAGGCCTTACAGAGCAGCAGGAAGAGGCTGGAGCTTTAGCAACGGAGCCCGTATGTACGTAGTAACTATTATGCCCTGATATCGCGATTCAGTTTTTCGTCTCGACGATGCATATCGTCACGTTTTTATATCGCGATATTTCGTGGCACCATATTTCGTCACACCCCTAGTAATTAATGAGTGTATGTTGAAGTACATGGGATATATTGTTTTACTTTTGTTTTTTACCGTGGTATCAAGAATGGTGGAATTTCACTGGTATTGGTATCGACTACTACATTTCTGGTATCGATCGTGACGTTTCCTATGAGCTGGTATTTTCTGTCATAAAGTCATGCCTCAATCTTAGTCATCAAATCAAAAATCAATAATAACAATAAAACACAATTGAATTGTAAACAAACTGCAAAACACGACTAGAAAGGTTTTATTTACAGTGCAGGTACAGGAGTGAAGGGACACTTTTATTCCCATAACCCCTGAATGCAACTTTTTCTTGTGTCTTTTTTTGTTGTGTTTTGTAGCTGCTGCCATCATTCAGGTGGAGGATGAGAGCACCGGAGCAGTGGAGAACATCATAGTGAAGAAGGAGGATGGCGACCCCATTGCAGCGACACCTCTGGACCAGGGCGTGTCCCTGACCGTGGAGGGGGTGGGGCTAGACGGGGAAGGGGTGGAGACTGTTGAGCTGGCTGTGAGTGAGGAAACAGCGGCCGCCGCCGCCAACGGAGATTTAACACCGGAGATGATCCTCAGCATGATGGACCGGTGAACTCAACACACAGCCACACATGTAGCCGGACTATGAGTACAACTGGCAAATCCACATTAACATTTCCACGTCTTTGGCCTCATGTTCCATCTGTGTGAGCTTGTAATGGTCATTTTGCCTCCATTGAAGTGGCTGCAAAAAATGATGACAGCAAAAACAACCATGCACAAAGAAGGGAAGCCGCATGTAAATACTTCCACACAGTAACTTCACATCTATGTACATCAACTGCATACTGTGGGTCTCACACACACACACACACACACACACACACACACACACACACACAACAGCAGATCCCACTGCACATACCCGTGTCATCTCCCACATCATATACAGATATCGTCCAAGCTAATGACAGACTGCTCTCTGCTCTTAAATGCTTTTTTTTTCAGTTTGAATGTCTTCTGAATGAATCATTGTGTACTTTGCTACTTGTTTCTGCCCAAAGCCACATCCTGTGTCAGTCTCTACCCCCACGCTCTGCAGTGAACGTTCTGCTCCTCTCTATGTTGCTCTGCCAAAAGGAGACATTATTTGATCTACCTTCACTTTTTACTTGCTTGCTGTTCTTGCAACTATGCTGATTTTGCAAATTCCAAGCCTTTGTAAGTGTATATATAGATATAAATGTAGTTTTTCCTAATGAAACGTAGTATATGGTACTTGAGTTTGTCTCTGAGATACCACTTGCTCTCAGTCATATGATCTGTATATTTTTTTTCCCCCCCAAAGTATGATTTCCTCCTTGGCCTGTGTAAACACATGGTCCATGTTGTGGTGTTTGTACATTGAGGCTTTTATAGAAGGAAGTTAACAGAGGGATTCGTGTGTATTCATGAGCAAATGGGCACAGGCAGATACATTCAAATGAACTGAAGTCAGTGATAGCTGCGTTTCTGCTTTCTAGTTCACGTGACGTCCACACTGCCAGCAGCCAACCTTGCTCGAATGGAAACGTGCCCTCAGTCAGCTCGTGCTAATGAAATACTTGAAATGGCTGCTACTCTAGTTTCCCAGCACCAACATAGTTTGAGATGAAGTTATTTTTCAACTGTTTTCTATTTTCTCCGTCCTCTCACTGATGGAAGGTATATGTCATTCATAGTTAATGTTCCTTCTCCTTCTGTTCCACATGAGTTGAAAGATCCCCGCTGGTTGGAGAGAATACAGATAAATCCTGATTTAGTGGGTGAAACGTTGTACTATAGTTGTGATTTTGAACATTCCAAATACTTCACTTAAACACAGAATTATGTCTATGCATCTGAATCATCTGACTTGAAGCAACGGGCGGTAACAAATTCAAACATTGTTTTGCAAGATAATACCAGCCGCTCTTTATTTTTCCTTTTAAATGTATTAATATTAAGTTGATATTGTTCGTGGAACAGATCTCAAAAAGGTGAATCAGTAGCTCCTTTCACACAGCCTGCTCTGTATAGAAGGTACAGAGATGGAAAGGTAGTCACAGAGCCGAGTCGACGTCCGTGTGACAGGGACAGCCGGCACAGCGGGACTACACACACACACACACACACACACACACACACACACTAGACGTCGTTGTGTTTAACGGCCTCTTCTGCTGCCGTGATGCCGACGTGTGATTGAAAGTCCCACCCCGAGGCTGTGGCCGTCGCTGTCTGCTTCACTGTAAAAAAGCAAAGCTGGCATAACCGCGGCTCTTCTTTATTGTGGAATCTCTGTGTGAAAGGGGCTATTGTGTCACTCAAACCCCCCCCCCCCCTCCCCCACAATAATCAATGATCACCAACTATGGCAGGTGGTTGGCATGTAAATACACATTTTAAACCCTTTGCTTTTTGATTTATTGTGAACCTTTTTAATATTTTTAAATAGCTGATTTGGAGATGAGTTGGTTAAAAGGGACATCGAGGTTTTCATTTACATGGTGAACATGTTGGTGCCGCACCTGTTGCTCCGTGTGCTGAGCCACAGGTGAGCCCGTCTTAACCAACCAAACTGAATTGAACTAATCTGAACCACTATCATTTTTTCTGTGTATATTCTGTTGCTCATAGCCGTTTTCTATCTGCTGTTTGTTTTCAGTTTTACAGTTTTCATTTCTGCTGTGTTTCTCTGCGGTTGGTTCAGTTCAGTAGTACGACAGAAACTCATTCGGTTCTCCTTTAACCTTTGTGAGGTTAGTTTCACCTGAAAGGGAACAAGAGGTTTTTGAGTATCTTCTGAAAGACAAAACTGTTCTGGCACTTATCTAAAAACGTAAACTGAATGAAGTTCAGCTCGTAAATTGTATATAAGTGTATGTGACTCCCAGAGCTTTCAGCCGTTGTCAGCTGATACTGAGCTATGTCCTCTCCTTATCCTTGATTTGTATTTACAAAAACACAGGGGGGGTTAAGATCGCTTGGGTGAGTTGAGGTTTGAACAAAGAGGATGGTCTGAATTTCAACAAATCATATGATTTGAGTGTTCTGAAGATGTTAATCCTGAGACTTTCCTAGTGAGCTTGAGCACAGGTTCTGCTGGTAGTTATGTGGCCTTCCTTTTACTACAACCTGTTAGATGGAACCATTTCCTCTGTAACATAACATTAGATGTCCAGTATTGTAAAAACCAGACTGTAAAGAAACATGGACACAGAAAGATAGCAGTGCCAAGATACTGATGGAAGGTGTCGGAGGAAATCAATGTTCATATATCAAATTGACACTTTTGTAAGACTCTTTCAGAAACATCAGTTGTGTGACTGCCCAGCTGCGGCCTGAGATCTCATTCTGTGAAAGAAGAAAGAACAACATGTTCTGTTAGCAACCTATCATGTTCTTGTTCTGCAGGCGGATGGATGAATGGAAGATTGGATGTTTGACTGTTCTCATAGTAACAGCGTTGCTTTTTGTTTGCACATTTGCTTGTTTGTTTTGGCAGAAGAATCGAGAGAACGGTTTTAAGATGGGTTTTAAACACATCCCTGTTTTAAGACCAGGAAAACAGAAATAACCTTTGTCATGTCATTTTTTTGAAGATGAGACACTGTACAGCTGATGAAAAATAAACTCATCCTTATGGGCCCATGACTGTTGCATGCTTCTTTTCTTTCAGGTAGTTACACAGCTGTGGGGCTGTGTTACAGTATTTGTTGTAGGAGGTCTAAACAAGCACAAAACCTATTCAGGCCCTCAGCATGTGTGTATTTAACACCAGCTAAATACATGTGTAGAGCTGGGTGATGTGGAGAAAAGTAACCTCTTGATATTTGACAATAACACACAGGTGTAATTAATAACATTAATTATGGCCCTGATCTATTTAGGTTGACATGCTGGCTCACTGGAATGGCTGTGACACTAAATAGAACGGGACCATAAGTAATAGTTATCAATTACACTTGTGTTTACTCTGCTATGACACGGCAAAATGGCTGCTGTGAAAAGGGGCGTATTACACAGAGGTTACCAAACCAAGCTGTAATGACATTCAAGACCAGGTGGTCATCATCACAAATCTGTGTAATTCTCAATAATACTAGAGATGTTGCTGCTCTAACCTTAACAACAGCAAAACTACATCAAAAAATCCATTTACAAACTGTCACACAACTCGTGCAGTATAATCTAAGTCTCATTTATCCAGTCGTATGCTCACGGACTCGCAGCGCGCTTTCACAAGTGTGAGACTGTTCATGCGGAAGTGTTTTAAATAGTGAGGTTTTACTGAAGATGAATGTGTTTGTGAAGTAGTGAGCATACGACCGGATGAATGAGAGCTAAATGAGTTTGTAAACGGATGTTTCGATATAGTTTTGCTGTTGTTAAACGTGGCCCCCATTTACTCAACCCATCCAGACTTTTCTCTGTTTTTGGATTCTTTTGCTCTTCAAGAATTCGAAGTAACACAGGGTGAGTTATTGATATACAAATGATCAGTTAGCATTACTTTAAAACCGACCTGTAGTTTACGGTTGGGCGAAAAACAAGAGGTACCATCTAATAATAAGAGGGTGGACATTCAGTTCATCCAGCTTCCTCTTATACTCTTCATTTCAAAAGTTGAACTACAGGACACCCGATGTTGCCTGCTTCAGCTCAGCGCATGTGTAACGGTGTAAATAAGTTTATAAAATAATTAAATTCATGTTTAATTTGTGACAAATTCAACCATTGTTTTCCGTAGAGCTTTTATTTTATAAACAGTGCATCTAGCATTGCAGACAGCCAGGGCTTTTATTTTGTATTACATGCAGGTGCACTGTGGGTAACCTACAGCAGAAAGAAACTTGCAGAAGTTGCTCCGGTGCTAGCTCTGTTCTGATAAGTAGGGATAATGTACAGCGAGCCGGTCATTGTTGTGAAATAAACCCCTTCAGGGTGATGCTGCAGATCTCTCATCGCCCTGAAGGGGATTCTTTCACAACAATGACCTGCTAGCTGCACATTATCCCGCTTATTACACAGCTACTTACATAAGAAATCAATAATTTGACACAAAACAGTCCGCCAGAGTCCGACATCAGTACTGCGCCCATAGCAACGGTCTGTTCTACATAGCAACGGTCTGTTATAAAGAAATAACAGACCGCAGAACGCTGTGATTGACCAATCAGATTTGAGTATTCAACACAGCCGTGCCACCATCTTAACAGTATTCCTGATCTGTCTGGTTGTGTGTCCCATTATACAGGTATGATATGTTAGTTGAATATGTTAAGTAGCGTAGCCATTTTGGCTCAAATTCACTACGTTATTAAGCCATTTATTTACGTTTGTTAACCAGAAGGTGCCTGCTGTGTTCTGTAACACTCCTGAAGGTGGCAGCAGAGCACAGTTATATGTAGATCTCTTCTGTTGTTAAAGGAAGATGAAAACAAATGGACATTTAGAGTTTGGGATGAACAAACACACTAACTGTTACTGTTAATATCACATTTAATTCATTTAAAATTGATATGACTGTATGTGAATTCCAAAGTGTGGAATGTGGAAAGATATTTTATGCATTTTATGCTCATGTTTTGCAATAAACTGGTAAACAGTCATTTTATAACTTTGAATTGAATTGTATTGTCATTATGGATTTATCACTATACGATCACCATGTAAAAACAGCAGAAAGAAACTGTCATGCTGTGGTTGGAGCGAGCTGTGCCAAACATCTTAACAGTATTTCTGATCTGTCCGGTTGTTATGTCCCATTAAAACGGGTCAGCAACCTGCAGCTCTTTAGCACCTCTCCAGTGGCTCCCTGTGGATTTTTAAGCATGGAAATGAATAACTGTTTTTTGTTTACATTTTAATTTATATTTATCATTGTTGTAGGTCTATGGTACGACGGTACGACGGAGCATTAGGGCCACATTGAGGGAGAAAAAAAAAAATCTGAGATTTCAAGAATAAAGTCTTAAGTTTACGAGAAAAAAAGTTGTAATATTATGAGAATTAAGTCAGAAGTTTACGAGAAAAAAAGTTGTAATATTACGAGAATAAAGTCAGAAGTTTACGAGAAAAAAGTCGTAATATTGTGAGAATAAAGTCATAATATTATAAGTGTTATTTTCTTTTTTTCTCGTAAAGTTATGACTTTATTCTCTTAATGTTACTACTTTTTTCTTGTAATATTATGACTTTATTCTGTAAATCTCAGATTTTTTTACCTCAATGTGACCCTAAAACTCATTAATATACGCATTATAATACGCATTAGACTTATATACTATATACTTATACTATAAACTGTGTTACCTTCATCACAATGATCAAATATTTTGCGGCTCCAGACAGATCTTATTTTTTATTTTTTTTGCCTAAAATGGCTCTTTTGATAGTAAAGGTTGCTGACCCCTGCATTATACAGATGAGAAATAAATACTCAAGTGCTCCATCCAGCTCGACTCCTGAGCCATAATTGGGTCAACATGCAGGACAGAAACAGAGTGGTCACACATGCACTGGAGGCTTCAAGTTTCCACATCACATTTGTGTCATACTGGACCATAATTGGCTTCCAAATTAGTTGTAATGTCATGAAATCCTATTTGTGTACACGCACATGTTAAACTTTCCTCCTTCAGCAGATGAATATGAAAACAGCCTTTTAATGTACGAACATCACTCTGCACAGTGAAGCTCAAACATCATAGCTAAGGTACAATAAGAAAGTATATACATATACAGGAGTACACATATATTATGTTGGGGGCCATTCTTCAAAGTTCTTTTCATACATCCGAATACCTCAAAGCTAATACTTTTGTACTTTTATTTAAGTATAATTTTGAAAGATTGTAGTACTTAGTTACATGTGATGGAGGATTTTTGGTGATACTTTTAGTTGATCCAACACTTCACTTGTATGACTGGTCCAAACAAGCTAAATGTTTTAAATGCATGTTTTAGTGCCCCCTGGTGGTTAGAGGTCTATTAAACAGCCTTGCACTGGCTGCTGGTGTACATGGACCACAGTATCTCTGCAAATTTGACACCACCTGTTGGTCTTACTTGATTTTCAGATATGAAGTTCTTCAACCACTGTGATGTTCTTTTGTATTTATGTCTGCCAGCGTGTTTTCTTCTTCTTCTTCAGTTTAGTCTCATTCAATATTTTGACACGTCTTTAAAACAGTTTGAAGCTCAACTTGGTGAAACTGCAGATTTCCTGACTATGGTGTCACGGTCTCTCAGTGTGGGAGGTTCCTGACAGCTCAGTCTTCTCTACGTTCACCACAATAGTGACTCAAAACATGGAACAGGATGTGTGAATAAGTTCATGAGCAAAAATTGTGTGCACAATAAGCAAGAAAAGGTGGCGCGTGTGTGTGTGCACACATGCATGGGTGGAAAAGAGAAAGTGGGTTATATGCATCTACGAGAAAGAGATCTGGCGGTGGTGGTGTGTGTGTGTGTGTGTGTGTGTGTGTGTGTGTGTGTGTGTGTGTGCGTGTGCGTGTGCGTGTGTCCACACCTTTGGTATCTTCACGCTACATTTTCTGATTTCTGCTGCCACGTACCTACACCTTCCTCCTCTGGTCTCTACTCTTCAGATCTATACGGATAGGATTTATCTTTTTTTTAACATCTGGACATTCGAGTAGTTAACTACAGATGTTTCCCTCCATTATTTCTTGCTTTTGTATTGATGATGTGGTGTAAAGAACGCCTGACCAGTTTTCTGTCAGGATAGTTCACTTATGTTGGAGGTGGGACACCGGAGGAGCAGTAGATGATCACAGCTTCACTTTTTGTGCATTTAAAAAAAAAAAAAATCAATACCATTGTTTTATTGAAGTCTACAGGATGGACTTCGTCTCTAACAACCTGCGAGGTAAGATTCAACATCAATGATCTTTTATCTTAGTGGAAGTTTGAGGATATGAAAATAGAGCAGTAAAGTACCTGATCTTCAGGGTTAAATGTTTTACCCCATGTACAACACATCACATATATTTACACACAGATCCCAGTGTATTTGTATTTAAACTGATGCAGTGTACTCCAACCAAGCCCTAAGAAATCCTAAATGTTAAGTTTTTGTTCAAACTGTTTTAGGGAGCTGTTGATTCAACTTGATGCTCATTTTGGAGGCTCTACTTTGTGATGCTGTTGAATTATATTGTGTTGTACTTAATATTACTGCATCAGTTAGGGTCGGCTTAAAGCTAGGGTTGGTAATGTTTTACTTTAAAGAAACATTTTTTGCTATATTTGTTGAAATTCACTTCACATCCCGACAGCAATCAATGAATCAAATGCTCTTACAAAAAAAATCAAAGAAAAAATCTGGTATCTGTGGCTGTATTAGAGGAATATGTGTTTTGTAGATGATGGTCTAAAACATGTAAAAATGCTGATGTGATCCTATATGTGACAAGTTTAATGCCAAAAACACAAATGGAAGCATTTGATTTTTTCATATAACTACGGAAAACAGAAAGTTCTGTTTTTAAGACTGTGAGTGAATAACTGTTAACCGGTTGTAGAGTAAGTAATGTAATGAAGTAATTCATGCTGCAGCTATGCGTCGTATCAGAGAGAAACCACACACTTAAGTCTGGCTTCATAAACATCAGATGGACTCTCTACAGGTTTCAGTCAGGCTTAGGCTGCTGTCACAAAGGTCAAATGTGAGTGAGTCAGTGACACCAACTGACAAAATGAGGAAATGTGACTCAATCTGTGGGTTGTCAACAGTGTTTTGAACAGAGCAAAGAAAGGGGAACCACTTCAGAGACCAAAGGGTTCTTTGAAATTGATTTGTGTTATTTCTTTAATCATGACTGAAGAGTTTTTCATCTCTTTTGAGGAGCACGTGGTAGAGCATGGTTATGGAAAATTGGATTGAATTGGATAACATTTTACCTTTATTAATTAATCAACATATCATTCATGAACAGCGCAAATTCTATGTTCCGCATGACTTTACTTTGCCTACATTAGTCTCCACTAATTTTGGCGATCCGATTGAATATTACTTATTTTTTTCCCAAAATATTATTGTCATAAATGTTGGTTTGGCTGAGCCTTTAATAAGAGAAAGTGACAATCAGCAATCAACAGCTGGCACACTTTTAGTTTCTTCCATAATTGGTCCTTTCAGATGTCCTCTTACATACACAACATATCTCATAGAAATCACAAACTCTCTTTTTTCAGAGCATTAACATAGCAGCAAACAACTATTTGCTATGTAAATATATGGAGGAGTAATGTCTACCTGAGCAGAGAATGAAGTCTGTCTCCCTCTGTGTATGTGTGTTGTAATCCAAGCTTCTCTGTGCTTTGTTGACATAGCCGGGCCGGCCGTGCGTGCCTTTTATTGCATGTGAGTGCACGTGAGCTCTGTCAGCATTGTTGCCGTGAGCCATCGTCATGTTGAGAGCCATGTGGAGGCAATAGAAACGCTCTGAAGTTTGTACAGTCCAATTTCGTATAGAAGGCTTCCATCTAGTCTTGTCACTGCCTGTACGATACTCCACAACAATGCTGCCAGATGTGTGGAGGCAACCATAGATGCAATCTGATTTCTATCCTGCAATACTACTTGAAAGTGATCTCTCTCCCCCTAAAAGTGAAGGTCGGCCTTCATGTTCTGACCCATTAAAGAAGCATTACAACTCTTCTCATATACGTGAATAGTAGGTGTAATCCTCCAGTAGTGTCCCAGTTATCTAGCAGGTTTCTTGCAGTGTCGTGTTCCCTCTCTGACCCAGCTGGCCTAAAATGAACTCTTTCATTTCACTACTGAATGATGTGTTTAAGTTGGTGCAGAAAATCACACGTCATTGATTAGTCCTGTTGCAGAGGACAGAAGATGAAGGTTCAGCAGTATGTATATAATGATGGATACTTGAGTTCAGTCAATCTCTCCCTGTGACCAGTGGTTCTGTTTGTGTCTGTAAGCAGATCAGATCTCAGAGCTGCTGAAACCTCACAGAGTCTGTCTGGTGACGCCTGTCGTTCTGAACCACTCCAGTCTGCCCTCTGGGAGATCGGCCAACAGGTTTGTGGTGAGTGATGGACAAATTCTCCTAAAGACTTTCTATCTAATATAACGTTTATTATTCTTACTGTAGCCTTTAGAGTGGTGAAGGAATGAGTCCTAATACCCGGAAATGAGTCAGCATTTTAGCACTTCCTGTTCCCTCGTCTCGAAGGAAATGGGTTTTTAGTTAGATGCGTGAAATAAGGTCTGTGGTTAACACAAGCTCATGAGATTTTAACGTTTTGTTCTGTGATATAAAATACGTCAGTAAATATCCAACTCTTGAATTTTGAAGCTTTTAAAGTCTTAAAAAGTCTTAAAAAAGGCGGTTGCTAACAAGTGGCTAGCGCCGACACGTCTGCCTTTACAGCGTCATTGTGGTGTAGTTCATTTATAGCCTAACGTTAGCTTTTTACTTCTGACGCCTGCATTCACGCTTCAAAAATCATAAAGGTGGTGTTCATTTGTGAAGATTAGCTTGCTGAACAAAACGTAAAAATATCATAAACGTGTGTTTGCCACAGAGCTTATTTTCTGCAAGAATCCAAACTCCAATGGAAAAATCCCATTTGGCTTTTTGTCGAGGGAACCCGTACGATTCTAACTTCTTGGTTGGCCTACAAAAATACGTCATCCCTGCAGCACTCTACTGTATATAGAAACCATAAGTGTAAAATAGATATGATGGATTAAATTAGCAGGAATCAGATCATTATAGATGTATGTGAAGGATATTGTATGATGGTCCTGTCCTGTTTGATCAGTGTTACACATCATTGCGTATTATGTTTTATTTATGACCCGCTGAGGTTTAGAAAGTGGGCCCCAGACCCCTTGGGTCCCTGAAAGTCCCAAGTTCACTGTGTGTCACTTGGTTTGTGGCATTTTGTTTTGTTTGTTGGGGCTGTGGGTGTGTCAATCCCATATCTAACGTCGTGTCTCTCTCCTTCTTCTCATCATGTCTCTCGCTCTCTCTCTTAGGTACTGAGTCTATGGAGAGGTTACGTGGTTATAAACAAGCAACCTGTCAGGGTAAATCACAACTGTTAAAACATCTATTTAAAACCTGACCAACTTCACCAATGCACATTAGCACATTTTATAGGTGTGAAATATCTGGGTTTTATTTTTCTCAGTGGTTTTGACCTGTTACACTGCTCATTCTGACCTCTCCCATGTGTCACAAGATGAGGGATTGCAAGATTGGGGTTGCAGAGGTGTTGCAAAAGGGTGGCAAAGTTATGCTGTATTTGTTTCATTTTCAGGAATTTTCTCTAATTTTTTAGTCTAGTTTAATTTATTTTGGTAGATTTCAACTTATCTCATCTCTCATCTCATCTCATCTCATCTTCAACCGCTTATCCGGGGTCGGGTCGCGGGGGCAACAGCTCCAGCAGGGAGCCCCAAACTTCCCTTTCCCGGGCAACATTAACCAGCTCTGACTGGGGGATCCCGGAGTAGACAAACCATCGGTTTCCTGCTGAGAGTCATGGCCTCAGATTTAGAGGTGCTGAACCTCATCCCAGCCGCTTCACACTCGGCTGCGAACCGATCCAGTGAGTGCTTGAGGTCACAGACGGATGATGCCAACAAGACAGATTTCAACTTATGCAACAAAAATATACATATAAACTAGAAAAGTGCACTCAATAGAGTAGAGGTCCTTGAGCATACAGTCATAAATGAGCACAAAATAAATTAGGCTGATGCGTCCAGTAAAAATAATAAATAAACAATAATAAGTCATTACTTTTGAAGTAGTGACAAACCAAAGCAAGTTTAAACTGAGTTAAAAGGTGTAGCCTGAAGCCTAAGCTTATTACACCTACCCTTTTTTTAGAGTTTAGATTTACACACTGGAAATGAAAGAAAGAAACAAAATAAATATATGTATATTATATATTCCCAAAAGTCCCAAACAAAAAATCATATACACACACTAGTGTTCGTATCGCAGTTTTATGTTTGTTAATTATCTCATTTTTAAATATATTTTTGCCAATGGTGCTCAGCATAAAAGAAACAACAGCTCCGTTACTCTGGATGATCCAGACCTCATGGTGACCACGTTTTAATGTAACTACCAACAAAATATGTCCTGTAGACATGGTCACAGTTTCTGGAAAGAGAAGCTGCTGTTGAATCTTCAAATGCTTTTTTTCCCCCAATGCTCAGAGCAGCATAATCTAAATACCGTCAGTCTTCATTGTACGGGGGTGGAGGCAGAAATCTTAAAACCTGGACAAATTAAACCAAACTGGAGAGATAGGGCCTGAGTTGAATTTGTGCCGCCCTTTTCTCATTTACTCTTTGTGTGTGTGTCTGTGTGTACAGGTGGAGAGCACTTTCAGTTACTTGGGGATCTGCTCCATCAACATTCACAGTCTCACAAAGGTACACTGTCATTTTTTTTAATTTTTTTTTATCAAAACCATGCTTGTTTATAATATTTAGTCAAGTTTTTTTTTATTTTTCCATTCCATTTGTTCATCCTGTCTTTTTATTCAGTAAAGCACTGGATGTTACAGGAGGGTTGTCTGACTGACCCAAATGCAGAGCTTGTGAATTTAATGACAATACTTAAAAGAATTTATGACAATACTTAAATGTGCAAGGTGGCCGAGAGTCTATTGGTCAGAGGCAGGAGTCGGGTCAAAACGGATGCAGACACAAGAGAGAACAATTAGCAAAATGTACACATTAGTAAACAAGAGAATAGCTAGTTTACGGTCTGGCGGCGGGGTGGAGTTGAAGCCCAGTATTTAAAGCAGAGTGGATTGAAGAGGATTAGCCTGGAGTGAAACACACCCCCAAACAGAGAAGCTCCTGGCTAGGATGAAGCAGAGGTTATGATACTTGATGCCATTTAAAACAGAAACCGTTATTAGGAGAGCAATATAAAGTAATCATTTTGAACCAATTTAAAAAAAAAAAAAAAAAAATAGGCCATGGCTTGTATGTTTTTACTGTTTAATGTTTCCATGTTTTAATGTTTTCATACATGTATGATACAATGCTTGTGTTGCAGGTTGTGTTGGAGACAGACAGGCAGACTCTGTCTTTCAGTGTATCGCACGTTAAGGATCTTGAGGCCATTGTCCATCACATGACCACCTCACTGAAGAGGATCTTTCCTGATTCATCTCCAGGGTGAGTCTCATTCCACAACTTCAGTCTTTACATACTGTATTCCTCTTTTGGGTCCATATGCTGATGATGAAAATGACTTAAATGACCATCTGGTCAAAATGTTAACTTTGCACAGTAGTATACAGATGGGTAACACATAAAGTAAGACCACGACATGCAGTGTGGAGGGATGAACAGCATTCCTCCAAAACATATTCCCTCATTTGGTGTTTAGATCAGTGGTGGAAAGTGCTGTCAAACACGTCGTTCCTAAAATCTAACATAGGTGTTCAGCTGGGTTGAGATCTGGTGACCGTATGCCACAGCATATGAGTGACAACATCCTCATCAAACCACTCAGGGAGCCCTTTGACCTGTATGGAAACATCTGCATTCACTATGTTTCTACACTCATTTATCCAGGTTTCTCCTTTGATAAATGAATCAAATGGTTTTATGTCCATGTGAGCAATGGAGACTGCCATGAAATTCATTCAACACATTCATGCTCAAATTGACATATAACAATTTGATTTTGATGACCCCATGAACTTTCCTTTGGTACCACCCTCAGGGCTTCATAGAGACAGAGTACAATTAAGTCTCATCCACACCGGAGAGCCAAATAATTCATCAAGGCGCCTCATTGTCAATTTCGTCTGCTAGCAAACAACAGAAAATTGCCTAAAAGCTGCTGTGTGGTTGGATGTACTACCAACAAGGTTAAAGAACCCAGAGCTAAGATTTATAAGCTGCTGAACCGGAGAAACTGAGCCTATAAGAAGACAAAAGTGAGGCATCAGCAGGAAGAATGGGAAAACTGTGGGATCCCAACACTCAGTATGCCGGCATGTGCAGCAGCCATTTCTTCCAAGTATCAGTTTTCGGCTAACTGTATTTCAATCAGGAGAGACCCCGTATAGAATGAACAATAATTTATTACATGATACATGATAGAAGAATAGTGCAAAGTCTTTGGCGATTAGAGTCCATCATGACTAGTATCTAAAAGGGGGTAGTGATGCCGTGATGAGATTAGGATATATCCCCCCCTGGAGTCTAGACACTGGTGGTGTTGGTGAAAGGAGTAGCTGAAGATCCAATGAAGGGATGTGGAGCAGGTCTGGGCTCTGAATATGAAGAAGACTGGAGGTGATGTGGTGGAGGAGGGTTGCATCAAGTCGCACTGAAATGACAACGGACAGCAGCAGAGAGGAGAACGGTTTTTAAAAGTTGATTGCAACGATTTAATTGGCTCATGAGAGCGTGGTAGAATCTGTTTGGTTATCTAAGATTGAACCACCCACAGTCAGCTGATAGAGTAGGAGCCAGTAGAGATGAGAGAGAGACAGAAAGGTTGTGAATGAGAGTGTAAAGAGGGTCTTCCTGTCTGAACTTTCGCTTTAAGCTTCATTTCTGTAAGTTACGCTAAAGAATTTTGACAGTACGCAACTTGTGTTATAGTGAAATGTGGATAAACCAGGAATATATGCATTATTGCAAGTGCCTTAGCTATCTACAATAGCTCGCTAACACATAGCTAACTTTAGCTTGCTAACAGCTAACTTCATCATCATCATCATCATCATCCATCATCATTTAAGTTATCAACTGCACCCCTGGTAAACATAGGTTGCTAAAATCCTTTGACATGGTGAAATGTGATGTTTTTAGCCCTTGGTTGAGCCCATTGTGGTGCAGATTAATCAGGATGGATTGTAATTACTTTAACTCCCCTTATTTTTCATCTAGCAGAATCATCAGGTCAAAGTTTCAGTTTGTCCAATATTTTATTTATGACCAAAAACCTGCAAAACTAATGACTATGTCTTTTAGTCTTTAGTGTTAATTAGCAAATTTGATCATGCTAACATGCTAAGCTAAGATGGTGAACATAGTAAAACATTATACCTGCTAAACATCAGTATGTTAGCATTGTCACTGTATAGGCTACGCATGGTAGCTACAGCCTCACAGAGCTGCTGGCATGGCTGTAGACTATTTGTCTTGTTATATCTGTCAGTCTTTGACGGCATATTTCTTGTCCTTCAATCTTCAGAACGCTGTTAAAGACGATTCCTCCAGATCTCCAGCAGAGACTCCTCACATTGACCAACATGATAGAAGAGCAGCTGGAAAGTCGGCCTGGCTCCTGTGGTATGTGCCCTTCATTTTACAGAATATATGATCACTTGTCATTCTCAGATAAAGCTGAAGGTGACAATGTCAGCTTCTTAACAGTCTGGTGTCTGTTCAGCTGCCATCACCTGTTATTAACACCTGGTGATTTGAAGATTAGCTTCGTTTTGTAAACAGCAGATTAATACTTTTACCCAGATGATCACGGATACATTTGCCACTCAAGGAAGCTCATGTATTTGCAGATAGATAGTGTCTGAATGTGTTCCTCAGGGGGATTCTCTGACACCTATGCTGCTCTGTGCGATTTCAACGAGGTGCCAATTAGAGAGGAGATTCAGTGGGTAAGTCACAGCTGTACTGTAACATAAAATACTTTAATAGGCCACGTGTACCAAACTTTACAACGACCTGTTTTGCCATTAACTTCTTAAAGTTACTGTGAGGAATTTTTAACTGGTTATGAAACAGTCTCAATGTAATACTGATGCCTCTATATGACCGACATAAGTAAACGAGACCATCAGCCAGAAGATTGGCTATTTCTATATAGTTATTCTTAATGCTCGTCATCGGTGCCCCCGGGTCGGATTCCGGTGAAATCAGACAAAATCATGCAGGTTCACCAGAAACTCCTTCAGCTCAGACTCCAGCGACCAGCACTTATCAGACAGACCCAGATCTGACTTCACTGCCACCTTCGACCTGCAGTCGGAGAGGCAAAGAGCTCTGTACCCGGCAGCAGCAGCTCCTCCTCCGGCCAGGAGCAGAGCTTCGCCTCGCTGCTCCACCACTCCCTGCTGGAAGCCAGCACCGACACCACGCTGCTGGAGGCCCAGGCCGTATTGCTGCGCCTGCTGGAGGGAAGGGAGGCACGAGAGAACCAGATCCCGGACTGTAGGGGGCAGACTGTCAGACCGTGCTGCAGTAAAATGAGAGGTGTTCTAAAGGGACGCTGGTTCTTGGAAACACTACCACTTTTGTTCACAGAGTGCCAAAATCAACACAAAATCACAGTTCCTCGTAGTAGTTTTAAGTGACACTTTATAGCCACTTGACAATAAGCAACTGTTAGCATTGGTGTATCCGAATCAAGCATGGGTAACTGTTTTGGCAGGATGTTGACAACATCTACTACATTAACAACTGGAGAGAGTTCAACCTGCAGGACTTCAGCCACTTAGACAGCAGGTGAGATACAGTATAGTGTTGTTTCATCCCGTCTTTACTCACCTCTGTTACATACTGTTTAAAGTCCTCTCCTTTCCTCTCAGAGACTTGGCATTAGCAGTAGCAGCTCTGTCTTTCAACCAGTGGTTTACCAAGATCTACTGCAAAGAACTCAAACTGGTAAACTCTCTTATTGTTTGTGTTATTCTATTGTTAGAGAATTGAGAAAGGGTTGAATCCAGGCTTTTCAAAAGATAGAGTCAGTTGCATGTAAGTCCATAATCCAATTTCATAGAAAATAATGCCTTCACACTGAAAAAAAAAAGTAGAAGAGGTGCCTCATATGCAAAGAGAATCCATTATAGTGCCATTAAGCTTTGCTCTGCTGGGATTTGTATCTTAAAGGGGACATATCATGAGGGTATCTGGAGTACCTACCAACTGTGAAATAAGACAACCCAGTCTGTTTTTTGTGGGCTGCCTAGATCAGAAAACATGTGATTCAACAAGCACATGCAGGCTTATATACCCAGCCATTGAAGATGAGGAGTTCACTGCTTCCAAAGCATTATCCCACCAGGAGCCAGCAAAAGTCTCCCCTAGTTCCTGGATTCATGGATTTTGTGAATCTATGGGAAATGTATTGCCACATTTCTCTGCACTGAACAGTTTCCACACATTGTCCACACACATTTGTGTGGAACAGACTGGAAAGTTGTTTTGGACTGCCTGTCCTCTCTGTCTTTGTCCCTTCAGTCAGTAGACATCCAGCAGCAGCTGATTTTCCTGCTGTCCAGATCTCCCAGTCTGGAGGAACTCTCACTGGAGGCCAGTGGACTCAAACTGTGAGTTTGTGTGTGTGTGAGTTTGTGCAGTGATGTACTGTAGGTATATAGCAAGACAGGTAGGCAGAGTAAACACTTCCCTGAACAAGACTTGTAAAGGTACTTGTTATACAGGTCCAGGTGAACATACAGAATATAGAAGCTTGAACTCACAAGCACAAAACAAGCGACCAACAAAGCGACGAGGTCAAATTGACAAGGTGAACAAAAATGGCTGGTTAAATACCTGGAGGACGGATGAGGAAAGTGGGGGACTGGTGGGACAGTAGGTGGGGATCATTAGGTAACTGCAGGGCTGATCAAGGAGGGTTAAAAGAGGAGATGTCATGGTGTCATATCGTGTAATTGGGGTACAACACATGTGTACTAAAATATGGTCTGGTTGATGATTGATTTGTTTCACTGAGGTGTCCACAGGGAAGGTGTCGGTACTATACTTGTGATAAATAGTTAGCTACTTAAGTAAAAGTTAAATTACCGATTTTAAAATCAGTCAAAAAAGTACAAGTACACAAAAATCGACTTTGTGACATTAAGGAGAGTAAATGTAATTTGTTACTTCCACCCCTGTGCAATTTCAATCATGCTGATTGGTCTGTGGCTGCAGGTGCATCCCAGTTCTCTTAAATTGCATCCGTGTTTCCCTCACTTGCGTCTTAGTTCCTCCCACCGAGGATGCCTGGAGAGATGCAGGAAATGATGCAAGGAGAGAAGAAATGAGAGCATGGAGGGTTAAAAGAGGAGACGTCATGGCGCCATATCGCGTCACATCATTGAGCTACAACACATGTGCAGTAAAATCTGGTCTGCACTTACCTAAAGGCTCACTAGCTGGCACACGATCATAGAACATGATGATGGTTGATTCGTTTCACTGATGTTGACACCTACTATTGACACCTTCCCCGGAGGGAAGGTGTCAATAGTAGCCTACTTTATGAGTGAGAATTACAATTCTGCCGTCTACTGTGTTTACCATCATTCATTTACATGCAGACGCTACAGATTAACCACCTACACCTCTACACACATCAAACTGGTCCGTTACAACTCGGTATTCTGCTGTTTATGCGTTAGACATCAGACTGCTGGAGCTCATTAATCCTTTCCCTTTTTTCAGCGGCTCATGTTTTATTCTTGAAATGCATTACGATGCAAACACAGTTTTTTTACAACATGATGCGTCAATTTGCAACATGAGATAAAATAGAATTAAGGGTCCTATTTTAATCATGCAAGCGCATCGACAAATGCAAAACTGTAGGTCTCGGGTACACAGACTGTGTGTGCATCTCCACCTGCTATTTTTGTTCATGTACGTGTAGCAGCGCAAAGTGCAATTTGGCTGGGTGAAGGTAAATATAGATCGGAGGGTGTGATATGCTCTCAGCCAGTTACAGTTATAGTTGTGCAAACACCACACAGACGGGAAAAAAGAATTTCACGGTCAAGAAAATACCAAACGTTGGAGCGCTGTTGTGCTAGGAACGAAAAAGTGTTGGTTCGGTTTGATGATATAAACAGCTTCACCAAACAGTTTTTCGATGATTTATTTTGTTATTGTAGCCAGCTAATTAACCCCTTAAATCCTACCTGCCTGATGGCGGGTTAGGGCTAAAAATGATGATCAACAATGTTTTGAATGATGGTGTAAGGGTTAAGCTGGGCATACACTACGATTTTAGCCCGTTTCTGGCCCGAATTTTAAGCCGCATGACTCATTTTGCAGTATCGTATAAAGTAAACAATCTAACATAAAAAAACAAATCTAAGTTGTATTTTTTGATAATATTGTAATAGTGGTACGAGTTCTTTTTTTTGTCCAGTTTTTTTTGTCCAGTGCTTTAAGAGTTGGTTTAAAGGCTAAAGCCTGTGCACAGGGAATAACGAAGGGAAATACAGAGATTTAAACTACATTTTCCACATATTAATCTAAGCAGGCTGTTTCTAGATCTAATTTGAAGTCCAGTTTACAGGGATTGATCGACAACTATCCTTGTTATTCTGCTGCAGGGACTTTGCAATCAAAATGGCAGATGCCCTGTGGGAGCACACCTCCTCTACCCTGCAATCCATCAATCTCTCAGGCAATCCAATCGAAGACAAAGGTGGGCTTTTTATAAATCACATCTGAGTGGTACAATCACAGTATAGGACAGAGGAGTTGCTCTTAGCCATGTTCCATCTTGAGCCAGGTGGCCAATTTTACTGTTTGCCGTCCTCTGTGAAGTTTTGTTAGTGAAATGTATAATGTATAATGTATGTATAACTGTTTGTTATTCTTCCATTATACTCAAAAGCTTCACATATTATTACAACAGACCTTTTTCACAGCAGACATTTTGACTTGACGTCAAAGCAGGAGAAGCACGTGTGTAAATAATAACATTAACAATGGCTCCATTCCATTCAGTGTCCTAATAAGCCATGTCAGTGAGTGAGCATGCACAACGCTAGAGCCCGGGAACTGGTGCACACCTGAATGGAATGTAGCCATCATTACTGTAATCAGTCTGAGTTGTGTTTTCATTCCCAGGTGTCATAGCTCTCAGTCTGGTGTTGGGGAATCTAGCTGAAGGACTCAAGCACCTTTCTCTTTCCCGGGTATCAATGACTGCCAGAGGTACACACACACACACACACACACACACACAAACACACACACACACACACACAAACCACCGCCAGATCTCTTTCTCGTAGATGCATATAACCCACTTTCTCTTTTCCACTGGGAGCTCCAGTCTTCGCTCCGTGGTGTCCATCGGTTTGGGATTATAACCGAGTTAGTCATTTAGTTAGCTAGTTGAAGGAGAACACAGGTAAATAATGTCTCTAGTGTTTGCTTTCGTGATAAGTTTTACTTTGTGACAGGAGTTTTGGTATGTTAAAGATGGGGTCTACGATTTATCCAGTGTACACTTTTTGTTATATTGGTTGAAATGATCTTTACACCCCGACAGCGATCCATTTCTTATGAGCTCTGAAAAAAGACCGGAAAAGATCCGTCATCTGTAGCTGCTGTAATCCTGTAAAAACGTCTACCAGTCAGTGCCTCTGCGCCCAGTTGTAAAGAACCAATCAGATGCCTCCCTGCCTCCCTGCTCGTACTCTACCCTCAGCGTGCACCAGCGTGAACTCAAAGCGCGTCTCCGCCGCACGTTTACTGGAGAATGGAAGAGAAAACTCAGCTCTTAAAACACTGGACAACGAGCACAAACTCGTACCACTATTACCATATTATCGAAAAATACAACTTTGATTTAGTTGTTTATGTTCTGTTAGTTTACTTTATAAGATACTGCAGGTTTAAACTATTTATTCTAACAGCTCAAAGTGAAGTCAGACAAACAGGATTATCAACGAGGGGAGACGGCGGATAGAAAACATTGCTCGACAAAATTTACGTTACTCAAACTGCTTTTTCAGTTACAGAAACAAAAGAGTGGACTGATCTCCCTCCAGATATTAGAGTAACGTTAAAAAGGGTCGTGTTGTCTAAGCAGGTATCTTAGATCCCCCTCAGAGGGGGCAGAGAGATACCTTTCCTGGCTGAACTATCCATCAACCAGGAAATAAAAGCCCCTCGTCTACGAGACCGGTCTCTTGAGAGAGCTCCAGCTCATAGCGGGGTCTGTGTGAGTGACTGCCCGGGTGGAGAGGTGGCGATCCCGGCAGGAGCTAGCTAGCTGTGCCGGCAGTTTGTGGAGCTTCTAAACTCCGACAACGGTGGAGCAAATGTTTGATTCGCCATCTAACATCGTAAAACTGTCAATATTCTAAATCTAAACAGTTGATTTCTCGCCTCAAAATTTTTCAGAAGTGAATTTAGTGATGAAATAGCTAAAAAAAATGTGAAGTAGTTACGATGCGGCGGTGCTCGTGCATGTGTGTGGGGGGCGTTGCCTTGGAAGGAGTTTCGAGGGGAGGGGGGGGTTTAGACGGAGCTCCTGAGGCGATGCTACTTTCAAATTATGCTAGCTTTCCAACATCATAGACCCTATCTTTAATGTTGAGTCGGTAGCTAGCTAGCTAGCTAGCAGAAGCTACCGGCAAATTGCGTAAACAAACGCTATAACGTGGGCTTCAGAATAAAGTAGTGCTTTCGGCCTTAGCGACCCTGTCTTTGAACGGTCTGAATGAGACAGCAGAGCAGGAGAAACAGGTGATCAAAGAGGGGAGAGGATGGGAGATGGAGAGACAATCAGCTGCAGCTGGACTCTACCTGTCCATGGGCTCTTTCAGCGCCACTAGCCAGCGCTGCAGTAACGTTACTGATCTCCGTTTCAGTAGCAGATTATGAAATGGACTGTTTTGTCCTTTTAACATTGCAAAACTCATCTTTACATCCAGGAGCAATACAATAGTGTTCCCTCTTTTGTTTCCTTCTGTCCTGTGTCTCCTCAGTCTTCGTCTTTCACGGTCTCTACTGTTGTATCTGTGTACTCAGCCGAGCCAACCGTGATTGTGACATCACAGACTAGAGTACTGCAACATGGCGGCACTCTTGACACAAAAGCTGCAGGAAAGATGAAACAAAGCTGCTCTTTTTCTTTTAAATGCTGATATTTGTTATGTTTGTTATATAATTGCTCATTAGAGTGGAAATCCGTTTAGTAAACCAGCTTAACTTGGTTGAACGTTTAACTTCCACCTTATCCATCACAACTCCCGTAGGGCTTGCTGTATTGATAATATTTCTAATATTTGATAACCCGTCAAGGGAAGCTAACCTAAACCTAATTCTAACCTGCTCCCTAAAACCAATCTGAACCCTCAAACAGGCCTTTGAAGAAGTGAGGACCAAATGTCCTCACTTTGTTGGATAAAAACTTGTTCCGGTCCTCACTATGTAGCAAGTACAAGAACACACACACACACACACACACACACACACACACACATTATACATTTGACAAAATACCCACTTTGGTCTGTTTATTATTGTAGCTTTATAAACCAGGAGGATTAACAGTATGGAGATGGAAGTGGAGGATATATAAAGAGGTGGATGTCAACATCATACACCTCCACCTACCCCCTCCCTTTCAGACTTCTCTGTCCTGTAGTTCTCCATATGCTCTTCCTTCTCAGAATGATTTTTTTTTTAAATCTGTAGCCTGCCATGTCATTTCAAACTAAATGCAATTATTTCACAAAATTGCTTTTACATCCGATGATCCTCCTCCAATAAACAACATCATCACATGTCTGCATGGTGTGATCTATACATTTCCAGGTCTTGGCGGTCTGAGTCAGGTGTTATCCTCCACTCAGCTGTTATCGGCATCTCTGACCCACCTCGACCTGTCTGGTAACCCCGGCAGCCTGGTTACTGAAGAGGCCACGGTACTCTCTGCTCCGTGTGTGTGTGTGTGTGTGTGTGTGTGTGTGTGTGTGTGTGTGTGTGTGTTTCATGTCAAATGGTGTGGATTGAAGATAGATATTGTTACACAAGACATAACCACTGTTTAACTGGAGATGACAGAACGGCAGCCAGCCATCTTGAAAAGTAATAAATAATAATACATATAAATTATAATAGATGTGTACAATATTAAAAAGGAACACTCTACATTATTAAACTCATGGGCTGAAAGTCCTGGTATATGTGCAGTGATGGCCATTCTACATATCGCAGTTAACATTGGCTTGTGAAAATAAGATCAAATTTACTTTTCTGTGCACTCTCTGCAGCAAACCATGTCTAAACATCTTAAACATATACTACACAGTATGTATTATACATTATGTGTGTCTTGCAGTTTCTCTTCAAGTTCTTGTCCAGCACTAACTCTCTGTCTCATCTGGACCTCAGCGATACCAACTGCCCTCTGGACACGGTCAGTGAGAGACAGTTTATACAAACGTTGTATCCACTCCTGAGGCTGGTTGGTTGATTTTACCTAAAGACAGAATAGTCGAATATTTTGGAAAGTCAACTTGCTGTCAGAGGAGAAGGTCGATATGATTTCTGTCTTAGGGCGTCCAGTACAGAGATAGATCCAGGTGTGGTTAACCTACTTTAGTAGTAAAACTGGAAGCAGTGGGGAAGTGCTAGCCTAGCTCCATCAAAAGTTTTAAAAAAAATACTTCATCATATACTCACTTAATCAGACACTCATTCCCATGCTGCTGCTAAGAGTAATTGCAGTATACTACTGTATAGAAATACAGTCATGTATTTCCTAATCATTTGAATTGTGTGTTTTTATGAAAATAACCACTATAGATGACAGTAACAAAAGATAACATTTAGAATTTTTGACGGTTTACACCTGAAATTATTTTATGGTACGGTGGTGAAAAAAGTTAGTCTGGAGCCTTGCTGTCAATTATAGTTCTTTGAAAGAAAATTGAAATCGAAAAAAATCCGAATCGGCAGGTCAGACTTTTATAAAAAAAAATCGGGAATCGGCCAAGAAAATTGCAATTGGTGCATCTAGTCTCATCTTATTATTTATTTATCACAGGTATATGAATAGTGGAACTGTGTACCCAGAGCCCTAAACATGGTGAGGGCCCTGAAAAAGCCTGGAAATTGCTTGAAAGCCTGAAGTTTGCTTGATCTGCAATTTAGAAAATTGTTGTTATTAATAAACTATTACTGTTGGCTGAATCAATTGTTTAACAGACTATTTCTTGTATGTAAAACAATAGAGGCCCCCTCGTTCAGCAAGGTGCAAATGGTGTCCACTCACTGGAGGGTGGACAAAAATTGTTCATCTCCAAACATGGTACTCACACTGATGTTGATCTGAGGACTTTAGATGAACTTTGAGGCAATAATGTCATTCTAAAAAAAAGGTAGAATCAGACTACCAGAAGCGAAAGAGAGACTGCAGCAAGAGAAAAAAAACTATTAGAGGGAAAGCATCTAATTACAAAATTCCTGCGAACCCAACTTGCTAGCAGTGTTTCAGAATGGTTTGATATTGGTGTGTATGATCAGCTGTAGGTGTTGCACCATATTGGGATCTGATGCATTATGTCAGAAATTGTGACCTTCATTCTGCTGTGCTTCTGTACCTGTACCTGTAAATTAAAAACATTGCTGCATTTATTAATTATCAGGTACTGGGCATTTCTCTCTCCTTCTTTTAAGACTGAATAATACCTAAAAAATCTATCAGGGGTCAAAAGAAGCACATTAAATTGAAGGTCACAGTTTCCGATGGCCTGTGTCAGAAAAGGTTTTGTGCTACTTCCCGGTTGGGAATTGAACTATTGTGAATTACTACGTATGTATTGAAGTTCTGTGCTTGTCATTCAGTGCATAACAGTCAATCATTGTAACTTTCTCTTGCAGTTATTTGTGTCCCTGTCTGCTGGGTGTTGCTACAAACTGATGCACCTGAACCTGGCCAGGAATCCTTTCAGCCACAGGTCAGCGCCTTTCTTCCAGTTCAGTGATGTCAGTGGTCCTAACTTTGTTTTTGAGATGTGAGACCTGTGAACTTGACATCCTCACTGCATTATTGAGATACATGGAAGTCAGTATTATTGCACTAATAGACTTATTGCTTCTGCACATATATATTTGCACAACTATCATGGATCATTTATCATTACAACAAAGGCCATCTAAGTAGCCTATTGTAGGTTTTCAATGTAATTTCCTTAATTTCTCATTTTGTTGTGCTTATTATTTATTGTTTAACATCACATTGCCGCACTTCTGACTCAAGCTCACAGATGAAACTTGTGCAGAACAGGTGCTCAGGACTAGACAGACTAATCAGTATAGGTAAAACTACTGTAGCAGGCTGTTTGCTTACACTGTTCGTAGCTGTACCTATGAAAAGTAATGCACTATAATATGTATATAACCCACATAATCAATTCGTATGTAATCCACATAGTCGTGAGCCAGGAAGGGTGACGTGATATAAAGACTAGGGCTGTCAATCATTTAAAATATTTAATCGCGATTAATTGCATGATTGTTAAAATGTACCTTAAAGGGAGATTTGTCAAGTATTTAATACTTTTATCAACAGTGGACAAATATGCTGCTTTATGCAAATGTATATATATATATTTATTATTGGAAATCAATTAACAACACAAAACAATGACAAATATTGTCCATAAACCCTCACAGGTACTGCATTTAGTATAAAAAATATGCTCAAATCATAACATGGCAAACTGCAGAACAACATGCAACAACAGCTGTCAGTGTGTCAGTGTGCTGACTTGACTATGACTTGCCCCAAACTGTATGTGATTATCATAAAGTGGACATGTCTGTAGAGGGGAGACTCGTGGGTACCCATAGAACCCATTTTCAGGTCAAATGACCCCTTTGAAAATGGCCATGCCAGTATTTCCTCACCAAAATTTAGCCCAAGCTTGGAGCGTTATTTAGCCACTTTCACAACAAGCTAGTACAACATAGTTGGTACCAATGGATTTTAGGTTTTCTAGTTTCATATGATACCAGTATCTTCACTCTTCACACTTTAAAACTAAGACCGCTACAACCTAAATATCACAAGTTGCATTAATGCATTAAAGAAATTAGTGGCGTTAAAACAAATGTGCGTTAACGTGTTATTATCGTGTTAACTTTGACAGTCCTAATAAAGACCTAAAAAGTCTACAGTAAGGAGGAGTTCTGGGTTGATGGAGACCCAGGAGAGACCCAGGAGACCGCTGTCCGTGTCCCGAGTGAAACCAGAATTCAACGTTGACTTATTTGTCACGTAACTTCCGTACTTAAGTAACGCCACTTCCGTAGTTAATTTAACCCAAACGTTGACTTATATGTTACGTAACTTCCGTACTTAAGTAACGCCACTTCCGTAGTTAATTTAACCCAAACGTTGACTTATTTGTTACGTAACTTTCGTACTTAAGTAACGCCACTTCCGTAGATAATTTAACCCAAACGTTGACTTATATGTTACGTAACTTCCGTACTTGAGTAACGCCACTTCCATACTTAATTTAACCAAAACGTTGACTTATTTGTTACGTAACTTTCGTACTTAAGTAACGTCACTCTCGTAGTTATTTCAACCCAAACGTTGACTTATATGTTACGTAACTTCCATACTTCAGTAACTGCACTTCCGTAGTTATTTTAACCCAAGCCATGATCTTTTCCTAGGTCTTCCTGGACATTCGTAGGAAAATGCACAAAAAATAACTACATAACTTTTCGAAAGATATCACATGAACCATTGTCTGAGGATACGTTGACTGTAGTGAGTCAGTAGTTCTGTAGTTCCAACACAGTCTTACGGCAGTTCGTGAAATAGTCACGAAATTTTATCTATTTGATTCATGTACATAGACACAAATTTTTCCTTTTTTCATGATGCTCAGCACGGCTTTCAACAATGTATTTTTAGTGCGTTTTCCTACGAATGTCCAGCAACACATTCCACTAAAACTACTTAGGTTAACTAAGTAGCTAAGTAACTAAATGGTAAATGGTAAATGGACTTGCATTTATATAGCGCTTTTCTAGTCTTCCGACCACTCAAAGCGCTTTACACTACAACTCAGCATTCACCCATTCACACACACATTCATACATTGATGGCAGAGGCTGCTAAGGTGCCAACTTTGCCCATCAGGATGTAATCTAAATACTCATTCACACACCGATGGCTATGCCTTCGGGAGCAATTTGGGGTTAAGTGTCTTGCTCAAGGACACATCGACATGTGACCCGGAGCAGCCGGGGATCGAACCACCGACCTTCCGATTGGTGGACGACCTGCTCTACCCTCTGAGCCACAGCCGCCCCGCCCACTACCTAGTTAAGATTAGGAATAGATCAACTTGGTTAGGCTTAGGCAACAAAAGTACTTTGTTAGGTTTAGGAAAAGATCGTGGTTTGGGTTAAAATATTTCCAGAAGTGGCGTAACTTAAGTAAAGAAGTTGCGTGACAGAAACTTAGCTTTAGGAAAAGATCGTGGTTTGGGTTAAAATAACTCCGGAAGTGCTGTAACTTAAGTACGGAAGTTACGTGACAAATAAGTCAACTTTGACTTGTAGTTTCAGACGAGACACGAACATAGGTCTCCTGGGCGACAGCCCTGTGTTTTTCGACCAACCCATCCACCCTAACCTCCTCCCGGCACAACGATCTATACTTCCCGGTTTACAATTACGTGGATTACATATGAATTAATTTCGTGCTGACCATCACAAAAAAAATGTGAAATTCGTGTCTATGTACACAAATCAATACATTCAATTTCACGTACTGCTGTGCAACTGGGCTGGTAGTTCTGAAACTACTTTAGTCTACTCTATTTCTGTCATCCTTTCTGCACAATGACCATCTACACTAGTTTTTACAGTGGATTTGTGGGCAATTCACAATATAGGGCATCATAATTCCGAACCCGATTTCGAACACAGTTAAGACATTTTTCCCAGCAGACATTTAGACTTGTCACAGCAGGAGAAGCACAGGTGGAGCTAATAGCATTAAGGATGTCTCAGTGCCTCAGTAAGCCATGCCAACGATTCTGCGTGCACAATACCAGAGCCCAGGGACAGACTGACCTAAATTAAAGTGGCAATAGACAAGTTTTTTTGTTTTAAGCTGTCATTATGAAATAAATGTTGATTGCACAATGTAATGGCTATAGAATAATGACACCATCGCCGTTTAGATTGGTTCCCTATAAGCCTTGCTTTCACTACGCAATGCTGTCTGCCACCGGGTCATGATCTCTCGGGAAAATGAAGGCTGGATTTACGGCACAAAGGAAGAGGATAGCACTTGAGTTGCGTCCACTCTTATGAAGGTAATAAAATAATAACTCTAAGCCTCCGTAGTCTGAACCGTGACGGCAAACTCTTTATTGCCTACCACATTGTCATCAGCAGAGCATTACAGCTACCTTAGACAATAAAAGCCCGAGACACCAGAGAGCATGAGGCTGTGGAACTGTCGAAATTCTACCCGGCAAAAGAGCCCCGTTGGCGGAGGAGGCAAAGAAGGTGAAGAGGGAGAGTGATCAAAAACGTTCTTTCGACTAACTAAGCTAGATCAGTAAGTAACAAAACCTGCCTACTTATTAATACTACCGGGCGTTTTACTCTGCCACATCAGGGTTTCTAGTTCAAATTTGAATGTTGTTTCTTGCTTTGGAAAATAGCCAGGCTGCTCACGGTAGGCATGTTGCTAACGATATATGAACAAGTATCGGTCTTCTTGTTCATATGAAAATCAACGGACAGAAAATATGTTATCACCGTCTCCGTTGCACAGTTTGTTTGGAAACAACTACCATGTGTTGTTGGTAGTTGCTAAGCTCTGAAGAAAACGGAAAGCGATCCAGACCGGTTGTCTTTGCAAGAACGGCGCCAACATCAATACCACATGGAAACGCTTGTCTGTTGCTACTTTAAATGAAGCCATTAATAGAGACTAACTGAGACTAATGGGGGTAATGCTGGGCAGGTGATGAGTCAGGTGACAAGCTGAGTTTCAACATACTGAGGAAAACTAGTGGGCAGGCTTGGAATAGCAGTCTGACATAACCTGAAATGTTAATGAATCAGTTGGTGGAATCAGCTGCTAAAATAATAATCCACAAAAAAGTTTGTGGTGTGGTTAATAGAATTGCATGAAATGAAAACACAGCCTATGACAGTGTTGGTATGGGTTGTTCTTGTGTGTCTAGGAAGGTGCGGGAGGTGACCAAGAGCATTCGAGAGTTCTTCAGTCAGAGCTGTGAGCTAAAATATGTGGGCCTGTCTGCAACCAAACTACCTCATCAAGCTCTCAGGTGTGTTTACTCCTAACAAATGCAATAATGAAATATCCATTTTTTTTTTTTGAATGTGAAAGTTTGTTCTTCATGGTGGGAATTGTAGTTTGACAAAATAATCTTAACAAAGTCTACTTACAAGCTAAGATGTGTAAATGAGTGATTTTAAGTCCAACCCGCTACACAACAGCTTTCTGCATTTTCCATTTTTTCTCCTGTGACAGCGAGTTTCTTTCCCCCAAAAGGGAGCGCAGCCTCAACGATGACGCCTTGCTGGTCTGGTCTATAGCTTGGGACCATAAAGCCATGCTGGTCTGGTCTATAGCTTGGAGCCATAAAGCCATGCTGGTCTGGTCTATAGCTTGGGACCATAAAGCCATGCTGGTCTGGTCTATAACTTGGAGCCATAAAGCCATGCTGGTCTGGTCTATAGCTTGGAGCCATAAAGCCCCTCTATTAGATCTTATTTAGGACACGGCAGGGGAACAAATCAGAGATCAGCGTTTTTGGATTTATTGTTGGTGCAACCAACTACACAGCAACTCTTGGGCAAAGCGTTATTAGTGTTAGCGGTTTGTTTAAAGTAGAAGTTTGGAGACATTTTTCATATTCTTGTCTTTATGCTGTTACCGTCTTCGATGGACATGGGATTGTTTACCCCCAAAAGGGGGCGTGGCCATGAGAGCCTACTCTGGATGATGTATTGCCGGTCTGATGTATGTTCAAGTGTTCATTTTTCTGATAAGTTCTGATGTTTTTAATTAGTTATTTGATGCTATAAAAAGGGGTCCGGGACGTAATGATTGATAGCTGTGGGTTCAGGCGGGTGACCTCGAACCAAGGTGGGTTATGAGTCTGTTTAAGGGGGAGAAGGTGCCAAAGCAGCTCTGCTATAACATGTATACACTTGTGTATTTCATTGATATGCTTTGTTTTGCAACTAGGTTATTACTACAAGGTCTGGCAACCAACACTCGTCTCTTTGGGCTAGAGTTGGACCTCAGTAGCTGTGAGGTACAATCACACACTCACACATACATGCAAAAAAACACCTTTTTTCTTTGAGTAGCGGAAGCTACAGTGAACAAATTATTGTATGCTTGTGTGTAGCTACGTTCAGCAGGGGCCCAGGTGATACAGGAGCACATCTCTGAAGCTACAGCTATCAGAAGTCTGGATATCTCTGACAATGGTATGCAAAACCACACACACACACACACCCACACACTGAAAGAGGAAAACCATGGCACATGCACAATCCACCTCCAATTCTAGCACTCATCTCAGGACATTATCCTGCAATACAGGAAATGGTTACATGGAACAAGACCAAGGCCACGAGTCAGTTCCGCTCAGCATGTGATTGACCTTTAGTGTCTGTATGAGACGCAACTGGCTTTCAACCAACTCCAATGTAAACCCATCCGTTAAGTTCTTACTTTATTCTCGTAGTATTACGACTTTTTTTCTCGTAAAGTTATGACTTTATTCTCGTAATATTACAACTGTTTTTTCTCATAAAGTTATGACTTTATTCTCGTAATATTCCGACTTTTTTTTTCGTAAAGTTATGACTTTATTCTCGTAATGTTACGACTTTTTTTATCGTAATATTATGACTTTATTCTGGAAAACTCCGATTTTTTTTCCCTCAATGTGGCCCTAATACTCCGTAGTACATTTGCACTTTGACCCTCACTGCATTAGACTTATATACTATATACTTAGACTATAAACTGTGTTACCTTCATCACAATGCTCAAATGTTTTGCGGCTCCAGACAGATTTTTTTTGTTGTTTTTGCCTAAAATGGCTCTTTTGATAGTAAAGGTTGCTGAACCCTGTACTAAGGCATCAACTCTGCGGTGCTCCTGTGTTGACAACTATGGTAGATGAGTAGCTGGTAACTTCACTGCCTGTCAGAAAGTCATATAACCACATGATGGCATTACAAAGACTAAGGTCTTTAAGCTTTAATAACAATTTACATGGTACAACGGTAGTAAATGCAGAGCTATAGTCGATAAACAACATTCTGACAGGCTTTTATTACCAGAGCCAGTGATACAGCATCTTCGACAGATCTATTTGACCGATATCTCTCACTTTCTCTTTCCATTTTTGTCTTAATGTTGACATAATCATTTAACCCCCCCCCCCCCCCTGTCTGTCTGTCTGTCTGTCTATAGGTTTTGAGAACGACATGGTAACTCTGGTTCTGTCTGTCGGTCGTTGTCACTCTCTTCGACACCTCGCACTGGGAAGAAACTTTGCCATGAAGTCCAGGTCTGGGGAACATAATGCAAACCTTTTACTCTACCACCATGTCTTATACTGTACATAAACCTTTGTTTACTGTAGACAGCTGGAGGCAACTGAAGTCATAGTGGCCACGAAGCAACAATCCAAAGTATAAAACTTTAAAAAAAAATCATTCAAATGAAGTTGTAGAAGTAATAACTCTTTTTGTCTGTGGGTGCAAAAATAGAAACCTGAGCTCTCTATCCTAAATCCTACTTTTGTGTGAGATGTGCACATTCTTCTTTTAGAAATACCAGTTTATGTGTGGGAAAATGGCGTGTGCACGGTTTCTGTACACATCCTTCATACATCTGGCCCCGGGACTTCATTGTGTTCCGTCCACTTCTTAAACCAAACCTATGCTAAATACTGCACACATCTACTGAGTCCAGTCCTCCTTAAAACTAACTGGCATGTTCTGTTTAAAAATTATAGACTACCTTCATGTTTTTAACGAAATGTTGCTGACATGTTTCTCCATTTCTTCTGTCTTTCATTCCCCTCATTCCATGCTTCTTCCTTTCTTGTCTGTCATATTTCTTGTTTTCTTGGTTTGATATGAACCCTTTCTGTCTACCAGAGCTCTCAGTGATGTTCTTCATCGTATAGCTCAGCTCATTCAGGATGAAGAGTGTGTGAGTGACATTTTCCTTTCATTTAATTTACATTTACAACTTGATGATTATGATGATGAACAGTGTGTGTGTGTGTGTGTGTGTGTGTGTGTGCAGCCCCTGCAGTCTCTATCAGTGAGCGACTCCAAGCTGAAGACAGGGATGCAGATCCTGCTGAGCGCTCTGGGCGGCCGCGCTGCTCTGGCTGAAGTGGACATCAGTGGAAACAACATCGGAGACAGTGGAGCCAAAATGCTGGCCAAAGCTCTGATGAGTAACACCAGACTGAGGTACACACACACACACACACACACACACACACACACACACACACACACACACACACACAAACACACATACAGATGCTTAAAGCCATTTATAACCCTTAAATATTTACTTTAAGCTGTGACTCTACTGTAAGCCACTAGATGTCAGCATTTCATTATTTGAAACTAACATTCTTGATTTGCTCAGAGAGTGTTTAGTATTTGATGTGTTCACTTGTGTTATTTAATGTTACCTGGTGCACCTGTCAATCAAGCACTACACCTTCACCCAGACTGTGCTGATCACTGTGTAGTCCAGGGGTCAGCAACCTTTACTATCAAAAGAGCCATTTTAGGCAAAGAAAAAAAGAAAATCTGTCTGGAGCCACAAAACATTTGAGCATTGTGATGAAGGTAACACAGTTTATAGTCTAAGTATATAGTATATAAGTCGAATGCAGTGAGGGCCAAAGTGCAAATGTATTACGGAGTATTAGGGTCACAATGAAGGAAAAAAATCTGAGATTTCCAGAATAAAGTCATAATATTACGAGAATAAAGTCATAACTTTACGAGAAAAAAAGTCGGAATATTACGAGAATAAAGTCATAACTTTACAAGAAGGAAAGTCGTAATATTACGAGAATAAAGTGAGAACTCTACAAGAAAAAAAGTAGAAATATTTCGAGAATAAAGTCATAACTTTACGAGAAAAAAAGAAAATAACACGTAAAATTACTACTTTATAATATTATGACTTTATTCTCAAAGTACTACGACTTTTTTCTCTTAAACCTCTGACTTTATTCTCATAATATTACCACTTTATTCTCGTAAACCTATGACTTTATTCTCGTAATATTATGACTTTATTCTCGAAATCTCAGATTTATTTTTTTTCCTCAATATGGCCCTAATACTCCGTCGTACCGTCGTACCATAGACCTACAACAATGATAAATAGAAATGAAAATGTAAACGAAAAACAGTAATTCATTTCCATGTTTAAAAATCCACATGGAGCCACTGGAGAGGTGCTAAAGAGCCGCATGTGGCTCCGGAGCCGCAGGTTGCTGACCCCTGGTGTAGGCCATCTTTAAACAGATGTAGATGAGTTGTACCAGGTATAGCTCTACTTACTTGAACTGACCTCTGTCTCTCTCTCTCAAGGTCTCTAGCATGGGACAGAAACAATGTAACTGCCAGGGGTTTCCAGGATGTGGCTGATGCCTTGGAGAGGTCATACATATACACACGCAGACACACACACACATATACATATTTGCCAAGCATATACTATAAATCACACAACAGTAAAGTTGATTAATCCTTAAAAACTAGCTTAGCACTAGTTGTTGACTAACATGCTGTTCAGATTACTATCATGTCGATAGTGTTGGCTGACTTCAGTTACAGTTGTTTGCAATTCTAAAACACAATTTTTCTTTGTCAAAATTCTACACACACAAAAAAACTCTTGAAGAAGCAAACACTTCATTCAAAACTATATAAACTCTTCTAAAATGGTATTTTTTTAATCATAACTTTACACAAATGAACACCAAATTAATAGCTCTGAGTTAGGGCTAACAACATATCGTTATTATATCGATATCGTAATATGTTGTCTGGGGATGGGGTTCTATGTTGTGCAGGAACTTCACTCTGCAGCAGATGTCTGGCCTGGCTGATATCACACAGAGTTACCGCAGCAACCCTGACAGAACAAAAGAGGCCCTGCACAAGGTCAGTGTGTGCATGAGTCTGTGATTAGCAGTATAAACATGAGTGTGTGTGTGGGGAAAACATGATTAAAACCCCTCACACATTCATTAAACATGCAGTAGGCAGAATATTTTTGGCATCGTTGGGTATAAATTCCATAATAACCTTTCAGCATATTGTAATTCAAGTGTTCTGAGAGAACTAGACTTCTGCTCCTCCTCATGGCTCTGTTTTCAGGCTTTAGAAAATCTAGCCTGTGACGGGAAACTTTGACCAATCACAGGTCATTTCAGAGAGAGCGAGAGCGTTCTTATTGGCTGTGCTCCGGCTGGTGGGCAGTGCTTGGTATTTCCTCAACTGATCCCAACATGGCTGCCGGGTCACAAACTTTCTCATTTTACAGCTAAACAGTACACTACAAGATGATTCTGAGAACATCTGAGGAGAGAAATAGTCATTACAGTAACAGAATATTGATTCATATTTGATCAGCGCTGCCTAGTTTTGACATGATTGTGATTGACAGCCGGCTCTCATAGACGGCAGCTGGACGGCAGACTCCAGATCGGCTCTGATTGGTTGTTTTCCTCCGGTCTGTGAAATCTTGCAGATGCCATTAGGGACACCGGAGGACACAGAGGAAAATGATTTGTTTTCAGATTACCTGTCTCATGCACTACTATCAGGATATAGTGACCGTTTTATAAAAATAACTTTTTTTAATCATGTTTGCTCCATTTCTACCCACTGCAGCTTTAATTGTTGAAAGTGTTAATAACACTGATCTAATCTGGAATATATTTAAAAAGGTGAATGATGTATCTAGAGTCAGCGATGTGGGTTAAAATGTTATTTTATTAGCTTACACGTGTAACAAAATAATTTTTCAGTGTACACTGTGTTTGTGTGTGTGTGTGTGTGTGTGTGTGTGTGTGTGTGTGTGTGTGCAGATTCAGCAGTGTTTAGATAGAAACAACCGGAGACAGTCGGAAAGAGTGGAACTTCAGCAAGTGTTTAGAGCTCAACAATCTGAGAAGGTAAGAAATATAATAGAAATAGAACATTTGTTGTTGGAGGTCGGTTAACAACAATAGTAAAACATACTGCTGGTTAACTATATAATAATCTCATATAGTATAATAGCAGATAAAAGTGTTCACCTATAGGCATGGTGTAGTATTGATCAAACTGAATCCTACCAGATCAGATGTGGAGCTCTCTGACTGAAGCACATCTGGTGGTTAAATAAAAATCTATAATGGCCCCGTATACCAGTTTCTGCCTAAGTCTGTATCTTGAGCTTTGTCTGTCTTCTATTTAAGCAGGTCCAGGGTATGTGTCAGCAGCTGGAGGACAGCCTTCAACGTTTAAACCACTGCGACATTCAGGAGGTCCAGGCTGACATCCTGACTGCACAAGAGGTGCTGCACAACGCCAGGGAGTCCTTCAAGGTACAGTCATTTTGGGCCAAAATAATCACAACCAGGCTCTGCCAGATTCTGGTGGATTGCGTGTCAACTATCTGCTCAATAAAAGTACATTTTGTAAATGAGGTATATACTGTGAATGATGCCACTAATATTTTTGCTGGCTCCCTTGTGCAGCTGCTTCCCTCTCTGTATGAGGCAGGCAGGAAGTGTGACTTTGACGGAGACTTGGTGAACTGCATCCTCGCCGACACGGCTACTGCACTGACTAATGAGTTCAACAGAAGCATACAGGTACAAATTTAAAATCACCCACGGTATACCTTTTCACACAGGCCAAATCACAGGGTAGCAAACCGTTTGGTGATAAAACAAAGGTTCAGAAATGATAGTGTGTTGGATTACAGAACGGGGTTAAGGCCATGGCATCATTATTTGTCTTGAAGACAACAGGAGCTAACAGGAAGTTAACATAACAGTAACTCTTTTATATCTCTGCCATTGTTTCGACATTTACAAGCGCACAAAGTGGCTACTGTAATTGGTTTGTCTTTGGCTAAGCATCATCATTTTGGTCAAGCCATTTTTACAAGAGGGTGGACATATATTAATACTTTGCTTTGATCGGTATTTGTTTTTAATGAAGAAAATGGAGGATTACATAGCCATGATATGTTTGATTAGAAAAAGAGTAAAACCATCTGATATTCACTCACCACACACAGTATTAATTTAAACCTTTGTCCTCTCATTCCCCAGTCAGTTAAAATTGCAAAAAATGAAATGTGCAGTAGGCTCGTCTGGGGTATTATTCATCAAAGCGTGCACAGAACACATTCTAATTTATGCGCAAGATAGATTGAGCGTGCACACAATAAAGTTTGTATTTATCAAACCAGTGTACACAACACACCTGTACGCAATAAGCAATCTCATTAAGCTTAAAGAATATTAAAGAAATACCCCCAAATCTCCATATTAGGCCAACAACATCCCAACAGACAATACGTTTAAGTACTGCTAAATGAGATTTGACCGAAGCAAAATTATTTATTTGGGACAAGTGAAGGGAAAAAAGAAACAGAAATGGTTTAAGCCAATGGGATGGCAAAATGCAGTGCACGTCGTAGACACCGGGACGGTGCCACTTGTGTCGTCCAGAGATGACGAATTAGTGCAAGTTATTGGAAAGACATGATGATCCCTGATGGTGACACTGAGAAAGCAACTCCTTCAACTACAATAGAGGCTGTTTAACATGTGTAACTATTAGGTTGTGCTCTTTAATTGTGGCACTTCTTTAAACAATTTCAGCGTAACAGAGGCTGGCTTAGTTCATTTCATTCAATTTAAAGGTTGGCTACTGAAATGTAACGGAGGTTACGATATTGTAACCCTAGTTCTATAAGCACAGGCGGAGCCCTCTACTGGACTCTATGTGTAATACCCTCCTCCAGTCACATGCACACGTTCGCCCACTGAGATTTGCATAAATGTAGCCAGCCAATCAGGATGTGCCTACTGAATACATGCGTTACCACAATATATAAGGTGGCGTCCAGCACTGCCTGGAATGCCACGCAATCTTCAGCGAGTGGCGCAGGAGATTTGGTAGAGTTACAGGGTTACAATATCGTAACCTTCATTTTCACACAGGATCCGCCCTCTACTGGACTCTATGGGTACAGTAGGCGGAGCCCGATGGATGTACGCTCTGCCACACCAACACATCGACCTAACCACACTGATCCAGACCGGCTAATGATTAGACACTGTAGCAATAGTGCTGACAGAGCTAACAGTGTTAGAGGAACAAGGGGGTTGGTTCTACGCTTCTGCGACGACAGCGTAGGTCGGGACGGCGTTATCAGCTTTAACCGCTGTATGAGGGCGATTAGCTAGCCAGTGGGGCATACTCACATGCACTAAATGGCACACGCGGCCGGACCGGCTACGTAAACAAAGCACAGAGAAGCTCGTATTAAAACACACGCAGAGGGAGAGAGACTTCATTCTCTGCTCAGGTAGACATTACTCCACTATATCTTTACATAGACAATAGTTGTTTGCCGCTATATTAATGCTCTGAATTTAGAATTGGCGCCTTGAATATCCAATGTATAGTCCTGAGGGAATCTATAAAATAACAGAATAAAACATTTTTCAATGGGTGCTGGTTAGGTCCCAGTTCAAGCTTGGTCTAAGTCCCAGTCTGTGTGTTCCAGGAGTTGGCTCAAGGCCTGATGAGGTGTGCAGAGGCAGCGTGTCCACGGGTGGTCCAGCGGTCTAGTGTGTGCGAGTGTCTGTCAGAGTGTGTGTCCAAAAGAAACAGCCAGACACACGCGTTCCTGAGAAGCACTCTGGTGGAGAACACAGGGCCGATCATCAGCAACAGACTGCGGTAATACCATTTACTGTATGTAAGACAGTGTCATTTCAGTCTGTTTAATGGACCTCTTTTACTGTATAATCAGTGGTTATACTATAATATGATAATCATTTACTGCACATTTAATCAGATAATTTAATGTTGTCTATAGGAGGACCTTAATTGATCAATTAAGTGATGATAACATTCTATCGTTAACAACAATAGTAAAACATACTGCTGGTTAACTATATAATAATCTCATATAGTATAATAGCAGATAAAAGTGACCAGTTTTTCAATGCCTAAGATCTGTGGAGCTCTCTGACTGAAGCACATCTGGTGGTTAAATAAAAATCTATAATGGCCCCGTATACCAGTTTCTGCCTAAGTCTGTATCTTGAGCTTTGTCTGTCTTCTATTTAAGCAGGTCCAGGGTATGTGTCAGCAGCTGGAGGACAGCCTTCAACGTTTAAACCATTGCGACATTCAGGAGGTCCAGGCTGACATCCTGACTGCACAAGAGGTGCTGCACAACGCCAGGGAGTCCTTCAAGGTACAGTCATTTTGGGCCAAAATAATCACAACCAGGCTCTGCCAGATTCTGGTGGATTGCGTGTCAACTATCTGCTCAATAAAAGTACATTTTGTAAATGAGGTATATACTGTGAATGATGCCACTAATATTTTTTGCTGGCTCCCTTGTGCAGCTGCTTCCCTCTCTGTATGAGGCAGGCAGGAAGTGTGACTTTGACGGAGACTTGGTGAACTGCATCCTCGCCGACACGGCTACTGCACTGACTAATGAGTTCAACAGAAGCATACAGGTACAAATTTAAAATCACCCACGGTATACCTTTTCACACAGGCCAAATCACAGGGTAGCAAACCGTTTGGTGATAAAACAAAGGTTCAGAAATGATAGTGTGTTGGATTACAGAACGGGGTTAAGGCCATGGCATCATTATTTGTCTTGAAGACAACAGGAGCTAACAGGAAGTTAACATAACAGTAACTCTTTTATATCTCTGCCATTGTTTCGACATTTACAAGCGCACAAAGTGGCTACTGTAATTGGTTTGTCTTTGGCTAAGCATCATCATTTTGGTCAAGCCATTTTTACAAGAGGGTGGACATATATTAATACTTTGCTTTGATCGGTATTTGTTTTTAATGAAGAAAATGGAGGATTACATAGCCATGATATGTTTGATTAGAAAAAGAGTAAAACCATCTGATATTCACTCACCACACACAGTATTAATTTAAACCTTTGTCCTCTCATTCCCCAGGCAGTTAAAATTGCAAAAAATGAAATGTGCAGTAGGCTCGTCTGGGGTATTATTCATCAAAGCGTGCACAGAACACATTCTAATTTATGCGCAAGATAGATTGAGCGTGCACACAATAAAGTTTGTATTTATCAAACCAGTGTACACAACACACCTGTACGCAATAAGCAATCTCATTAAGTATTAAAGAATATTAAAGAAATACCCCCAAATCTCCATATTAGGCCAACAACATCCCAACAGACAATACGTTAAAGTACTGCTAAATGAGATTTGACCGAAGCAAAATTATTTATTTGGGACAAGTGAAGGGAAAAAAGAAACAGAAATGGTTTAAGCCAATGGGATGGCAAAATGCAGTGCACGTCGTAGACACCGGGACGGTGCCACTTGTGTCGTCCAGAGATGACGAATTAGTGCAAGTTATTGGAAAGACATGATGATCCCTGATGGTGACACTGAGAAAGCAACTCCTTCAACTACAATAGAGGCTGTGTAACATGTGTAACTATTAAGTTATGAGCAACTTGCTCTTTAATTGATGCACTTCTTTAAAAAATTTCAGCGAGAAGGATGGCTGGCTTAGTTCATTTCATTCAATTTAAAGGTTGGCTACTGAAATGTAACGGAGGTTACGATATTGTAACCTTAGTTCTATAAGCACAGGCGGAGCCCTCTACTGGACTCTATGTGTAATACCCTCCTCCAGTCACATGCACACGTTCGCCCACTGAGATTTGCATAAATGTAGCCAGCCAATCAGGATGTGCCTACTGAATACATGCGTTACCACAATATATAAGGTGGCGTCCAGCTCTGCCTGGAATGCCACGCAATCTTCAGCGAGTGGCGCAGGAGATTTGGTAGAGTTACAGGGTTACAATATCGTAACCTTCATTTTCACACAGGATCCGCCCTCTACTGGACTCTATGGGTACAGTAGGCGGAGCCCGATGGATGTACGCTCTGCCACACCAACACATCGACCTAACCACACTGATCCAGACCGGCTAATGATTAGACACTGTAGCAATAGTGCTGACAGAGCTAACAGTGTTAGAGGAACAAGGGGGTTGGTTCTACGCTTCTGCGACGACAGCGTAGGTCGGGACGGCGTTATCAGCTTTAACCGCTGTATGAGGGCGATTAGCTAGCCAGTGGGGCATACTCACATGCACTAAATGGCACACGCGGCCGGACCGGCTACGTAAACAAAGCACAGAGAATCTCGTATTAAAACACACGCAGAGGGAGAGAGACTTCATTCTCTGCTCAAGTAGAAATTACTCCACTATATCTTTACATAGACAATAGTTGTTTGCCGCTATATTAATGCTCTGAATTTAGAATTAGCGCCTTGAATATCCAATGTATAGTCCTGAGGGAATCTATAAAATAACAGAATAAAACATTTTTCAATGGGTGCTGGTTAGGTCCCAGTTCAAGCTTGGTCTAAGTCCCAGTCTGTGTGTTCCAGGAGTTGGCTCAAGGCCTGATGAGGTGTGCAGAGGCAGCGTGTCCACGGGTGGTCCAGCGGTCTAGTGTGTGCGAGTGTCTGTCAGAGTGTGTGTCCAAAAGAAACAGCCAGACACACGCGTTCCTGAGAAGCACTCTGGTGGAGAACACAGGGCCGATCATCAGCAA
Source organism: Sebastolobus alascanus (assembly GCA_916701645.2). Lineage (NCBI taxonomy): Eukaryota > Metazoa > Chordata > Actinopteri > Perciformes > Sebastidae > Sebastolobus > Sebastolobus alascanus. The sequence goes on from CAKAOJ020000006.1 coordinate 2,221,293, forward strand.
CAGACTGCGGTAATACCATTTACTGTATGTAAGACAGTGTCATTTCAGTCTGTTTAATGGACCTCTTTTACTGTATAATCAGTGGTTATACTATAATATGATAATCATTTACTGCACATTTAATCAGATAATTTAATGTTGTCTATAGGAGGACCTTAATTGATCAATTAAGTGAATTGATTATTCATTGCGATGGAGGTTCCTCACTCGTGGAATGTGAAATGTGTTGCTAGTATTTAGTGCACCTCATTTACATAGAAGGAGCGAGAAATATCATAAACACTGAACGATAAAATGCCACCAGTAGGCCTACAACCACTGATACACCGTCAGGAATTGGAACTCATTTGTATTACATTTCATTTCATTACAGTGTACAAGGATTGGTGTTCTTATTTTGTACGCTCAAAACCCAGGTATAAAAAGTGTAAAAACTGTGGTTTAGCAGTAGTTAGCCTTCGAGCTATTTCTTGACCAACAACTGCACTTCTAAAGGCATGTCCTCATAGGTTCAGTTGATTCTTGGCTGTATCATTGACTGGTTCACTATCTAACAAGACACACCTTAGCTAAGCAAAGCCAAACACATCATGGATGTCACAGACAGGCAGATAGTCTAATATATTGGACTGCTCTAAATGATGTTTGGACTGCAGTGAATGTGTCCAAGTCCAGATAACAAATACAGGCGACTAGAGCGGTTCAAAATACAAACAAAAGTTTGCCCTGGAGATCTTGGGGGGAAGAGACTGTTCCAATCCCTATGTTCCTCCCCAAACCCTAAGGCCTGAACCCTCAGGGACGTAATTGACTTCACCTGGTAAGTGGTTGAGTGGGACAGGCTGCAAGAGTTTGAAATGGTATAAATAGGAAAGGGACAACACTTTGCGACATATCACATTCCCTTGACGACGCCAAAACATGTCACGTGCAATTCTCGGTTTGGGAATTTTTATTTTACAATTTTTACTTTCACCACATCCAAGGCACTTCAGGGATCAAGTGCCTGATTTAAACTTCTTGTTTTTGTTAAAACAACATCATTAAGTAGTCGCTTCTGGGCGTCCCCTGGTAACCCAGTATTTAACATCCCAACGCTATGAATTGTGGGTAATTCAGACTTACGGAAAGTGTGCATAAAGGGCTCAAAATATCTGCAAGACAGCCCTCATGCACTCGATGATTTGACGTGGAACACCCCTAAACCCTCACAGACTTTGCGGGAACGCGCCTCAAAGTGTCTGAGTCTGTGAGTGTGGACATTGGGATTGGACCACTGAGAGCTCCTCACTCTTATTCACCCATGATGAGGAGATCAACTCCAGGTGTGCACCTAGCAGGAATGTAGATGCCTCCAATTACCCTGCCCCTCAGCCCCTTGTTCTACCAATGTTATATTCTTATTACTGAAAGTAACTTGTTGATTCATTACGACTCTAGTCTTCACTCTGCTGCAATCAAATGAATATATTTGTTCTCTCTTTTCATTCATCCAGTGAACTGAGACAAACATTGAGTGTCTCTCTGGCTGAAAGCATCATAGAACAGGTACTACAGGATCTGACAATGGCACAGGACAAAATGGTAAGTGTGTGTGTGTGTGTGTGTGTGTGTGTGTGTGTGTGTGTGTGTGTGTGTGTGTGTGTGTGTATGTGTGTGTGTGTGTGTGTGTGTGTGTGTGTGTGTGTGTGTGTGTGTGTGCGTGTGTGTGCGGTGATTACTATAGTCCATACATTTTGTATTTATTATGGTAAATTATTACACGGCTGTGTTGAATACTCAATTCAGACTAATTCACGTTTGCTAATACTGGCTAGCAAGTTTTGTCGGCTTGTTTTTTTAACAATGGCTGAAGAAAATATGAGTTTTTCTGAATATGCACGGTCACTCACTCTCAGGGACAGAGAGTATTAGTGTCAAAAAGAGAGTCGTACAATATTGGCAAAGTTTTTCAGAGATGGAGAGAAAATGTTGATAATAGTTAAGCTACTGCTTACCGCAGCCAAAGGCTCATGGCTGTGGCTACGGCTAGCAGAAGGCTACACTATTAGCAACATTTTCTCTCCATCTCTGAAACGCTTCACCCATATTCTAGCTGTATATGCAATATTGATTCTGGCACCCAACAACACAGCAAGATGACATTTTCAATGTGTAACTTTTAGCCTGCTACCCTGAGGTTTGCCTCCAACTAACATCATGTCACTCAGTATAAGATGGCACACAAGAATATCTCCATACGTTTTGTACTGTTAAACGTCCCTTGAAAACACCAATAGGTATTATTATTATTATTGATATTATTATTATTATTATTATTATTGATATTATCCTCCATGTTATTAGAAATCATTCTCACACATTCTTTTTGTTCATACAATGTGTGTAAATATGTAAATATCATTATTAGTGATGCTTTTCTCCATTAATCGTGTAGGATTGCCTTATAAAAGAAAATTCATGCACTGCTATGATTATCAACATCCCAGAGCTTCGACTGATTGACAGCGACTTCCCAACTGATGATGTAAGACACACACACACACACACACACGTATCCATCCATTCATTATTCACTCATTCATTCAGCCTGTATGTTGGACTTTCCATTGATTTTGCTCTGTCCATCACCAGTACAGTCCAGCATTTTGGAGAAATAGTTTCCACTCCAAGAGCCTGAGGCCTGCCCCTTCAATTAAGAGTAAGATACAACTACTACGTGATCCATTAATGTCTCTCTTTGTGTCTCCCTCTTGCTGAATCTCAATTCAGTTCATCCATCCATTATCCGTAACCACTTATTATGCTATTCAGGGTCGCGGGGGGGGCTGGAGCCGATCCCAAGGGTACACCGTGGACAGGTCACCAGATTATCACAGGGCTGACACATAGAGACAGACAACCATTCACACCTACGGGACATTTAGAGTCAACTATGAACCTAACCTGCATGTACAATTTGTACACAGGATTCCTTGTTGTTCGCTCTCAAATTACTTAATTCTTGCTCTCAAACGAATAATTTGTGTGCAGAAATTAACAGAACAGCATTAAACAATAACATTTTAATATTTTATATAAACATATATATATATATACATATATAGTGATGGTATTACATTGTCAACAACATATTTAAATCTGTTCAATCCAGTATGACATCTGACCTCAGGTATAAATCTTAACCTTATTTCATCTTGACCCATTGTATTCCTCATGTGTGCTGTGCCATGCTGAACCATTCTGTGTCAGACACACAACACTGTTTGGCTAATTGGAGCATGGCCTGTTTACTTTCACACCAGTGACTTTCACCATGGGAGTGATGAGATGAAGATGGAGGAGGGGATGAGGGATGAAACATGGGGGGGGGGATTTGGGGGTGATCCTGCTCACAACCCCCAACCACCCCCCCGCTCCTTTTGTTTGATTGGAAGATAGCTTTAAAAGAAGTAATAAGAATACTAATACATAAAAATAATCAGTTGCTCACCATAATTATGTGTTTCTGTATACTTGTGTCATACAAGAATTAGGTCAATATTTTCTAACAACAAATCTTTTATTTCTAAAAGTGTAGTCATTCATTTGCATTTCAAAGGCCTCTCAGATATTTAGACCAGCGGGGGACTCTGTAAGAGAAAGATTAATAACAGTGTAGTGTTCAACCCGACTATATTCTACCTTGTCCTGTGTGACAGGCTGATA